>WWET01003616.1:98496-128654 GCA_011038615.1 Limnodynastes dumerilii
GGGTTAGGCTGCGGGGAGGGGATTCAGCATAGAAGGGGAGTCTTGGGATTAGGCTGTGGGGAGGGGATGGATGATAGAAGAAGAGTCATAAAAGGGTGAACTATACCCATAACAAATGGTCAGATGTTTTGGACCGTGCAGCCGGATGTCTCTGAATCATTTGCTATTTAAACCAATCTCATAATAATTGGGATCTGAATATAAACCGTTGTCCATGTTGGCTTTTCCTTTGAAGTCTCGGAAAGCATTTATTGTGTAAGGAGCCCACATAGGCTGGTCTATTTCAATAATAAAACCTTTTCTCTTATTTAGATCAGTGTTTGGGTTATACCGTTGCCCACTGATCCGGTTTTGGCTGCCAACCTAGGAGATAAAGTTGGCCATATCCCCAAAACCTTCAGACAAACATCCATTTAGTATGATTACAAATGGCAATAGCTGAGATTGTATTTGATCGTGAGACGAGTTAATACGTCTGTACGTTGCTTCTGACCTTCCCCAGGTATGCAGCTTTTGACGTTGGCCCTACCATTCCTGTTTATATAATCTTGACAAGTTTATCGACTCCGTTGGGGACACGTGCCAAAGGGCATCTGAACGTGAAAAAAAAGAGTCAGCAAGTCAGCAGTCACACGCTGGAATAAGATAGATCACATTTCTGCAAAGTGCATGGTAGGCGCATCGCAGTGTAAAACCACATGAAGCGTCCATAATCTTCTTTGTGCAATCTGCTGTCTCAGCGCGACGAGATGGCAACGTTTTTTAAATAAGATAAACACACAGCGAAGCAACAAAATCATTCTTATTTCCACTTTTTTTATTTTTATTGTACAAGAATTGGTAAACTTTTGGAAAATAAACTACCAAGAAAATCAAAGCAGAAATGGGGGGAGAAAAGGCTTAAAGATTGAACAGAATGTATAGATAATCTATAACATATTCAATGCCTAGTACAGACCTCTGGGATGCAGAGCTAATCTTTGTCTGTTTCTATTTAGAAAATAGCGCCATTTTGTTTATTTTTTTTCATGAATGGGTAAGTATGCTGATCGGCGTTTTACCCATTTATTTATTTGGAAATGCAACGGCGCACCAACCAGACAGTTGAGTAGGACTCTATGGGGAAATTTAGGTTCAGGCTGCGGGGAGGGGAGTCTTAGGATCGGGCTGTGTGGAGGGGACTATTAGGGTTAGGCTGTGTATAGGGCAGTCTTATGGTTAGGCTGCAGGGAGGGGAGTCTTAGGATCGGGCTGTGGGGAGGGGAGTATTAGGGTTAGGCTGTGTATAGGGGAGTCTTAGGGGTTAGGCTGCAGGAAGGGGAGTCTTAGGATCAGGCTGCAGGGCGGGCTGCGTATAAGGGAGTCTTAGGGTTAGGCTGTGGGGAGGGCAGTCCTAGCTGCGGGTCAGGGGGGTGTTAAGGTTAGCCTGTGAGTAGGGGAGTCTTAGGATCAGGCTGCGGGGAGGGAAGTCTTCGGGTTAGGCTAAGGGGAAGGGAGGGTTAGGGTAATGGAAGGGTAAGGGTTGGGGTTACATCCATACTCTCCATTTGCCTATCCTTCTTCTTTCTTTATTTTGTGGATCTGTTGCTTCTGCCTTGCAGAGGAGAAGCAATCTATTTGTGGGCATACACAGAATATAGGATAACTAATTGCGGAGGCTAGGCTCCGTTTCCGCGGCTGTCAAGGTGTTGAGAAACTACAAATTCCAGCATGCTCTAAAGTTTTCCTTGAAGTTTGCAACGCTTGCGAAATAAAGGGTTAAATCATATTAAAGTGTTGTAAAAAGAACTATTTGTCCTGATTTTTCTGCAATGTGCTGATTCCCTGGGTTTATTATACATCTTCCTGTGTTTCTCTGTAGCCTGTTCTAGCAGGAACATAGCTTTGCAACATGTTACAAGTCTTAAGGTTAATTTTGCAGTTACTGAGTTTTATCAGTATAAATGTTTCATTTTTTTTTTTTTACTTTTTATCATTTATTTTATAATTTTATTTATTTATTGTTTATAGGTCCCCCGCGCATTTCTGACAAAGTGATTCACCGGCAAACGGTGAGATTAGGAAGAACGATCAAGCTGCTGTGTCCGGTGGAGGGGGACCCTCCCCCTCTTACCATGTGGATGAAAGACGGGCGCTCAATTCATAGTGGCTTTACCCGATACAGGACTTACGCACAAGGCCTGAAGATTAAAGATGTGGAGAGCGAGGATGCTGGGAGCTACATCTGTAAAGCCACCAATGGGTTTGGAAGCATCAATGTCAATTACACGCTCATTGTGATCGGTATGTACTTCCTGCACCTGTAGATATTATTAGTAGTAGATTCTACATACATTGCAGTTTGTTGTTTTTGTATCGGGGTCAAATCAAAAATTGTGATTTTTACCATGAGGTTCACATTATTTTAAATAATAAATTAAAAATGGTATATAGGTATAATAGAAAGAGATTCTGTATTGCTATGACAACCACAGGATTGTGGCACTTGATAAAATGAGTAGAGAGGCTTTGGACCCTCATCTGAGCTGACAAGGGACCTTAGTAAGTGTGTGATCATAAGCCTAAGTTGTATGGAAAGTACAGTGTTCTTGTGATGTTTCTCCACACTGTTATCTATTATGGAATATCTCATGACCGATTTTGAAATTCATATTTTATTCCATTATCTGTATATATACTTTATCACTGTAATCAATATTGTTTAGGGTCACAAAGCCATTGAGCTTGTGGGGGGGGGTTATTGACATGGTAAACAGCAACGCACCCTCTGAAATCTCCCAAATGGGACTTATGAATGAGAGAAATGAATTATTGCACAGGGATAGAAGTTCTTGCTCTGGCTTTTGTAATGTGTATATCGATGTCCTCACGACCGGGCAATGATTTGTTTACTGGTGGATCTGTGGATATTTATTTAATATTCAGAGAACCGTATTCACGGCGAGTGGTATGCATATTTTTAGGTGCGTTTCAACTGCGCATGCGTAGTAACAAATTTTACGTACTTTACGTAGACAATACGCGCATAAGTGCCTCATGCATGGACTTGTGAATCGCACTTGCATACATACGTATGGATTTGCGGTGCAAAAATACGCACATGAAACATTAAATAAAAATTGGCGGGCATTTAAATGAAGGTATGTGGACACGACTAACACGAATCGCACGTTCGGAGGACACATACGCACGCAACTGCTCACGGAAAGTTAAAAGTGGTCTATGGAGGAAGAAGTCACCGGCCGCATGGCCGAGAGAGGGGAGTGTCATGGGTGTGAGGGGGTGTGGCCTGCACCGGCCCGGTGTATAATTGCGTTCCTTTATGGAAACGGTTCTCTGAATACGGCCCTTAGTGTTTAGATAACAGCGATGTTTTGGGAAGTAAGCTTGTTATTGTAAATAGCAAAAGAGGCAACCTAAGTTTGTGATAAGTTTAATGTTCTCTGGTGATCTAAGTCCTCTCAGAATTGACCTGTGCAGCATCTCTCCCTGACAGCATCTTTGGACATTCTCTCAGGTTGTTTTTAAGTTCGCATATGTTTGTTACACCGTGCAGTGATCCAGGGGAAATATAAGTAGATTACATAGTGCTTCGTATGACTCAGAAAGATGTAGTCTCATTTTTAATGTTCTAGTTGTAAAGTAAAATTTTGCATAATGTGTGTGTTATGAGATTAGATGGCACCATGACTGACAATGCATGAGGTAAATAATTGGGAGCATTAAGGGCTAAATGATGATAAAAGAGGAAAATCTTGTCGGGTGGAAGGGGACAGGCTTGGATTCCATGGCAAGGAGGCGGGGCTTGGTTCCGCATGGGTCAGACCGAAGTGGGGGCGGAGCTGGGAGGGACTTATAAAAGCTGTCAGAGGCTGACTGCTTAAAACTGCGCTCAGCACTCCATGTATGAGTGCTGAATGCAACAGCACTATATATACCCTCATACATGGAGTCCTGAGCGCTGTTTGAAGTGCTGTTTGATTCACAAGCAGGGGCATAATTACGGGGAAGTGGCTGCCACAGGCCTCCTTAGCAGATGTTACCCCCTGTACTTATGGCTCTGCTCCCTTAAAATGGGAGAAGGACCTTAATCCAAGCAACCAATCAGATATCGTCTCTTTGCAGTGCTGCGTAGTCATGCTAATGATAACCCAAACCTGTTTGTGGCTTTCCACACATGTCTTCTGTTTGCGCTTTTTAAGTAACATGTCTTTAAGATTAAATTAGACGGCAGAACACTATTTATAGTTTATCAGTATCAGAAGCATGCTGGCGGAATCCTGGACTTCTTAATGTTTACAGATGTGCCGAAGAGTTATAAAAGAGTCGTTCTACAACTTGCCCGCATACCACATCCACGCTGCTTCCAGATGCCGGGCTTAGTGCAGTGTGGATATGGGCTAAGCTGCAAGGATTATAAATAAATGCATGAAAATGAATAAACATCCACTTTCCAAAAATGTCCTTTGTGGAGATCTCTTGTTTAAGCGGTCTGTGTGCTGCGTCTTGTAGAAATAAATGTCAGGGCTTGGGATAATCCAAGACTCCAAACGCTCCAGTGTCTGCAGATGTGCCACTTATCTGGCCTCCGCTATCCATTCAGATTGTGCGTGACCTAGTGTGACACAATGGCCGGAGTCCTGCATTGTAACCCTGGCATTCTGCATTGTAACCCTGAGGTCATACTTTCAGTTTTAACTAGGCTGATATATAAGCTAGTGGCCAACAGCATTTGCTCAGGGCTGATGTCTCTGAACATCCTTCATTCCCTTCTTCGGACTCTTGTGGCATTGGCTAAGCAGTACAAGTAAGAGACGCCGCAGGGGATCAGATGAGCCGTGGCTCCTGAACACACAAGCCGCTGCAGCTCAGCCAAACACTTGCAGTGCGTCTTACTTGTACTGTTTAACCAATCGGCTGTAAGGGACATGACAGTTGAGCAGCTGCTGGGGATTAACTGAGTGGAGGATTGTGTGTTCCGCAGCCACCAGCATAAGGCTCCTCCGATCCCCCTTCATGCCGCCTGCTCGGGCCGAACAAATTAACCCGTATTCCTCTCAGACAATTCATCTTCCTGTGATGGCACAATCTGTAGCAAATTACTACAAAACCTTTCCCAGTGTGCGATTGTTCCACTTCAGCCACACCCTCCCCTTACCATGTGACTTTAACCTCTATATTGTCCTAAAAAAATGGTTCATACATAAACAGGTCAACTTGTTATAGCGTCACACAGGAACTGTATTGAGAGGATTATAACATTGCTGTATATTTTTTACATTGCATAACATTATTAAAATAAAATAAACATTTTGTCCTACCAGTCCTCCCTTGTACCCGCTATGGTAAACGGCTCCTTTCATATGAATGATGGATACTCTGGGTCCATCAATTAACCATTTCCATGTCTGCCCATCCTTTGAAGTTGGGACAATACGAGAGGTCAGGCCAACGGATTTCATTAGAGGGATTAAAGATGACGGTAAACAGCCACCGTCTAATTGATAACAGGACTGTACACCCCTGAAACACACCTCGGGAGGAATTTGTAGATGCTCTGTTTATTCTACATAATACCAAGGTGTCCTAAGCTAAACAGACTGCCAGTCACTAAAGGATGGGCTAAAATAGCTATTGTATGTTTATAGAGTAGAGCTTTTCAGTTTATCTTAGCCATTATTTCTAGGTATGATGCATTGGGTCAGTCATTTTATGCTGTTTAAAAGCACATTATATCTGATGTATTTTACATATAGTAACATATGTCATTTATAGAATTCCCTATATTTATGTCTTCTACACCACTGTAGGAGATTATACATAACTTTAGAATCACTTGTGTATTATAATAAAAGAATGTGAAAGGTTTACTAATACTTCTAAAAAATTAAATATACCCCAATACTATCAAAAGAGAGCTGGGGGCCACAGGTGATGTCTCATGGGGCCGTACATTTTCTGCGACTGATCTAACATACACAAGATACAGTAGATGATAAGTAGTGTCTGATGGGTTTAACCCCAATGTTTAGCTTTTGTGATTCTTAAAGTTAAAATACACAATAAAAAAACAAAATGAAGGCTAATTTAAGAAGATGTGTATTTTTCATTCTTAAACATCCAATTTATAAATCAGTCTCTGCTGTGAATGATATGTTTGCTGGATAATATGACTTGCATGCGAATACGTTCCCCCTCAGGGAGCAGAATTACAGACAGTGACACACAGAAAGTTGTCTAGTTAGACGTGTGTCTACACACACTTGTTTTGATTGGTGGAACCACAGAGCAGATTATGTGATGGTTTGCTGCACCTATGCTGCCCGCTTCTATACAGACAAGTAAGTGAAGCTGAACACTTACCTCGGGTATCCGTTAGACCTCGGTATAGAATTCCAGCGTCACATAAACATACAGATGATCAGACAAAAGACTTTAATGATGAACAGAGGAACAACAGTAGAGAGCAGAGCATGTACTCTGTAACCAGTAGTTGAATTAAATAGGCTTTGTGGCTTACCACAAGATTTGAACTGCCAATTACTACACAAGAACAGAAATTACAAGTTCAGTGCGAGGAATCTTTTTCTTAACCAACGGTAAAAAATGTAAAATTAAAATAAATCAAAGTTTAATTCATGTAAGAACAAAAGAGAAACAACCACCAAAAATCTAGGAGGGGGAAATATAAGGCAGTGACTTCTCCGTTCCGAGTCTTTATATGTAATATACAACTCTTCCATATCTTTCAACTACCGCTCCCCTTAGGGGATTACGAGGAAATTAGTGCGCTTCCTATTCATTTGTGTGTTCCGGGTTAACCCAATTATGTTGACAGTAATACGTACTCCAGAATGCTATCTATGATTGGATGATCTCAGATGCTTTTTAGTAAAACAGACCCAGGGGATTGAACTGGAGTGATCAGGATCGCCTCTGCATGCAAATAATGTAGGGTCTCCTACATGCGATACAAAAGTGAGTGCTGGTGGGTTGCGCATGTACACAGAACAGATGAGCACAATGAAGCTGCTTGCGGAAGTCAGGTGATTTTTCCGATGGCGCCCATGCGCGCGCCAGATGTTAAGATACGGATCTTCAGGTGTATGGAAGTTTGTGGTGGGTGGTGCCGAGTCCGTTTTACAATAGGGGATGGATTAAAGGGTTCCATGCGGTTGTACGGACCAATGATCTGCACAGGAAACCTTGGGTAAGGTTATGGCGGCGTAATCCGCACAGGGGAGAGGTATGAAACTGGCCTGAAATACCTAGATTGCACAGAGCCAATCTGTTTGTTTGGTTCATGCACTCTTAAAAAAATTACCCAGTCTGATAGTTCATTGACTCCATAAACAGGTTCCAGGTAACAACTTAGATGTATTTTATTTTTTAGAGGGCCTGGAGTTGGTTTACCCATTGCTGCCTCTACGTCTGCTCGGATGTTATCTCTTGACCTTGAAGATAGAACCTTATCCTTCCTCCTCTTTATTCTATAACCCGATTAACCCCGAGCATTGCCCATTCCGCCCAGCTGCTTGCTATTTCCGAAGTTCATGAATGCCATTTACCATGATTGGACCATGCCGCCTGCGTCTCCTACCTCCGAGGATGAGATCAAAGATGCGCCAGATGTTTTTTGTTGTCTTATCTGTACGTGTCTTCCATTTCCAGCGTTTGTTTCTGATCAAAGGCGTAGTACTTGCTCTGTCGCTCCTCACTGATGTCTGCTCGTTGAGTCAAGTGTCCATTTTATTACCAAAGTCCTTGGGGATCGCTCTAAGGAGCTCCCATTTTACCTTGTTTGTTCTGCAGTCACACTTTTTGGAAATGACTTTTGAGGTGTTTTATTTTGTTAGTGTAGGACCATCCTTTGAGGCCAGACAGGGAATGGCCCCACTGGGAAAAGAATATAAAGATTGACCCCCTCCTCTTCTTTTTTTTTTTTTTTTTTTTTTTTTTTTTTTTTTTCTTTAACCTTTTATTGCTGTTAGGTTAAAGGAAGTTGGCTGGTTTTTAGTTGCAACAAGTTAAGTCTTAGATTGCAATTATTACCGGACTCATACAAAAATCAAGCAGTTTTGACCTTGTTCACAGATAAATGGATCTTTTTTTGTAAGTGAGCTATATTTAATTTGATGCATGTGATGGTGCATCTTCAAGAAAAGTTTTGCCATCATCTGCAGTGGTGTAATTACTGTAGGTACAGTAGGGGAGGGGGGCCGTGGTATTGGCGGTAGAAGACTGATGACCGTGACTCATCTCTTCCCTACCACCCATACCGGCTGCTGGATTGCTGAGGGGAGATTCAGGGGATCCCCTTATATCTCTGGGTCTGGGAATTTAGTCCAGGCAGTCTTCCCTTGATGGTGGCCCTGTTGCTGCCCTCTGCTGGCTGGAAAGGAAAGAAGAGTAGTGCTATACATTCATAGACTAAGTACTCCTGTTCATGCTTGGTTATACAAGCAAACAGGCAGGTGCAATGGTATTGGCCTTACCTGCCTGTCCACTGCTTGTCGTTTGGGTGTGTAGTAGGTAAAAGCCTTTGTTTCGGGGACATGGATTCTGCATTTGTACACATGCCTTCATGAGGAACACTTTCAGAGTTGAAACAGGGGCTGAGAGCATTTTTCTGGCAAAATGTTTGGAAAAGAAGACTCTAGACTAAGAGGCCCGAGAGCTCTGGGAAACGAGAGTCTGCATTCAGTCAGGGCTGCTAAAGACATTAAGTTCCTTGAAAACATCCATCTATCAGCAGTGGAGGATTTGCAAAAGGCCTACTTTCTGGAGTTCATCGGCAGACTGTTTGTGCACAGTGCCCTCATTGTAAGAAAGAGACGATGACCCTTTACCCTCTGTAATGATGACAGATTTATGTATTTTAACACCCAGAAGCTGATGTATTTGTTAACTGCGGCCAGCTCACTTTACAGCGGCCAATATCTATTTTTAATTGTTGGTCTTTTATTCCTGTAAATTGCCTAATTTGCATACATTGTTCTTGTGTTAGATGCACAAGGAAGTAAACAGCAAACAGGTGGCGGAGATTTGATGTCATTCAGTTCAGTGGGAGGGGCAAAATGCCTGATGTGAATGATGTCACCATGTCTACGCCCACTAGTCATGTGGGTGGGATTTCATCATTTGCATTTTCACATTGTATAACTTTTATGTAATTGGTGAAAACTGAATATTTTTCTTAGTAGAATTATAATTAAAAAATATTAAAATATAAAATAAAAAATAAAAAAAAAAACATTTTTTTTTTTTTTTTTTTTTTTTTAAACTCTTTAAGCCATAATAGAGGACCATATCTGAGGCCCGATTTACTTAGCTGCGGGTTTGAAAATGTGGAGATGTTGCCTATAGCAACCAATCAGATTCTTTCTCTCACTTTCCTTTTACATACTCGAGAATGTCAGCTAGAATCTGATTGGTTGCTATGGGCAGCATTTCCACTTTTCCAAACCCGCAGCTTAGTAAATCTGGCCCCTAGAGTTTAAAAATAAGAGAAAATCAGGTGGAAACTTACACCTGGGCAAAACCAGGGGGATTGAAAATAATTTGAATCTTTGCTTATTGCACACAGATGCTGATCAGATTACACGGTTATTTAGATTTGGGGTTAGGAAACCTCACCTCTCATCCATAAATATGTTTGCAACAGATGAAATTTGCCTCCAATGCAAATCAACGTGCTTCTGCCCAAATGTAAATGTCTGCTTCTTATTTTCACCCTCTGGATCCAGTCCAGGGTTATATATTAAAATAATTTGGCCTTATAGTTGCATATTTTTATCATTTGTATTTTCTTGATGAGGGGAGACCCAAGCTTGCTTTCAAGGAAATGGTTTGTGATGTCTCCAGAATAACACAGATACCTTCTGCAGCAGATAAGCGGATGATCTCTCTGAAGTGTTTGGCAATCTATTTGACACTGATTCATTTCCAGAAGTCTTGCAGTGTCACTTGCTTTTAACTTATATAAAAGCTAATACTGAAAAAGTTTATTCACTGATAATATAACAATTGATAAATACTAATGCTGCTATTTTTATTGAGAAATAATTTTTCTGGCAAAGTTAGACACACCCATGGGTGGAGCTATTCACGGGACACACCCCTTTGGTGGCACAGGACACACCCCTTTGGTGCAGATTCCTAATATTCATTTGTATAAGTTGCCATGCATGCCTTATGTTACCTGGACATCATAGTTTTCCAGTGTTAATGGTGCGGTCTCTCCAAATGTATTATAAGCAGACCGTGAAAGAATGGAGAGAGAGCCTTGCTGCCAGATCATTCATAGCACTTCATTTCTGTAACCTTTTAATAAAGACAGGGAAATTCAATTAAATAGGCAATATAAAGATACAACGGACGGGGAAACAATGATTCCAGACACTTCATAAAAAATGGCAAAGAAAGAAGGACGTTTTGGCCGTCGTCCTCTCGTTCCTCATGAGGATTTAGGCATTTAAAGCAGATTTGCCGGCAGTGTATTCCCTCTGGAATCTCCCTGAGCACTGAAAAGCGCTTAAAGACGCTATTTATGCAAATCACACCCGAGGCTCCGCCCTCTGTCCTTCAAAGCCACTTGCCCATAGCAACCAATCAGATTCTAGATCTCATTAAACGATTACAGCTAGAATCTGATTGGTTGCTATGGGCAGCATCTCCACTTTTCCAAAGCCGCAGCTTAGTAAATCTGGCCCTAGGAATACTAGTGTTGCCAGGCAGGACTTCAGGCCTTTGTTTGCATGAAACCACATCCTCAAACCCCCTGCAAGATATTTGCATGCTCTCCTGGGATATAATTATGTTTTAAAGAGAGGGGGGTCGGAAGACCCTACTATGTGATATTAGTTTACGTTACATTGTCATCCATTGCGGTGTGTCGCCATTTTGAATATACAGGATCGTTACTAATCCTACCCCTGTTCCAGCCTGCCTGTGCTTGGTACCGTTACCTCTGTGCCAGATAATCCCTGCTGGCACCATGAGACGGCAGCAAGGATTACACGGGCCAGCAGCGTCTGTCATTATGGTACCGCTGCAGGGATTAAAATTTCATTTGGCTGCAAATGGCCAATTTATATCTGACTAAGGCCTCCCAACAGCTTGATGACAAAAACACATGGAAAATACATTTAACAGACAATCAATGAGCTTTAACTATGAAATATTTAGAGACTTCTGTATTATCCTAGATGATTACAGCATTTCCTGGCTGCACTTCCATGGGAGAACGTTTTCGCTGTGTGTGTGTGTGTGTGTGTGTGTGTGTGTGTGTGTGTGTGTATGTATATATATATATATAAATTAGGCTGGATGGGTGTCAGAAAAACATTGCTTTTCGGTGAAGATGTATCCATGACACTTTTCAGCAGCCAGGTTTATACTTGGTGCAGGACCTCTTTGTTCTGGCAATAAAGTGGGACATAACTGGTAAGCATAAGAAGGGCTGTTGTGCTACAAATGGGAAATTGTATCAACTTATACCTTTAGGTACTAGTACTTTTTCATACAATAATACATTGCTCTTATGTATTTTGTACCTTAACATTTTTTTTTTTTTTTTTTTTTCTTTTTTTTTCTTTGTTGCACAATGGCTTTTCTATCCTTTGCGTCCTTCGGTGACACCAGCCGTGTTTTGTTGATATAACGTAACAAGCGTTCATCAGGAACTACACTTCTATTTAGTAGTCTGAAGGACAAACTGTAAACATCCCAACATTTGTGGTTTCTTGCTAAATTTTACTCAGAGGCACGTTTAAATGCGTACAAAAAGCATATAAACAATATAGGACCGGATCCAGATTGAAGTACGCACATCGCTTGTAAATCTTCGCAGTGGTGGCTTATGTACGTAGATTCCGTACGTATGAGGATCCCTTGCACCTATGGAACTTCCGTGCCCTGAACCCTTCCTTAAATTGTATTCACACGCCCCTGTGCGTAAGGGACTCGTTTGTAATGGAGGATTACGCATAGGCTCTTGACCAAGCCCTTACTGTATTAAATTTCCCCCACTGTTTGGGATGCGGTTGCCGGTCTAACCGGTTCAATTCCGTCCATGATAAATTAATGATATGAATGGCGACTTTATGACTGTCATAATGCCGTCTGCGTCAGGCTCAGATTAGAGTTAGGGCTCAAGAAGTGATGGGTAGGTTTAGGCTTCAAGAAGGTCGGGTTAGTGTTAGGGCTCAAGGGGAAGGTTAAGGTTGTGAGACATGAAGGCTTAGGGGAGGGTTAAAGGAAGTGTTAGGATGCAGGTTCGAGTAAAGCACTTAGACAGTGTACATCTTAACAGACCAGAAGTTTATTTACATTTCTTAAGGTTAGTTGATAGGAATTATATAAAGTGATGATGTGTGTTCAGAGGTCTTGCAGGGAAAGAAGGGGGAGAGCAGTAAAGAAGAGGAACATAGCTCCGCTTAACATACAGTACATCACAGAACTGGTAAACCTCTCCTACACTAACCGCACAGAAATCCTAGGAATCTAACAGGAGAGTGAGTTGGCGTCTCCTGAATTTAACACAATCCCTGTATTTGTTGTGCTGTGTGTTCAGCGGCCATTTTGTATTTCCTGACAGGACATATAAATACAGAATGACCACACACACACACACACACACCGGAAGCAAATTAACAATATGTCCCCTTATTTTATATATTTATTTCATTTTTTTGTTTCACTTTTATTTTAAGGGATATTGGACTGGATCCAGAGTTTGAAAACAAAAGAAAAAGTGGTGGAAATTTACACCTAGTCAAAACCACATTGAATTTCAGAGGAGGCTAATTTCATCAGTAGCAAACCGTATTAGAGATTGTGTAGCCGAAATCTAAATAACAGTGTGATAGTAAAGCTGGTCAGTATCTGTGTGCAGTAAGCAATTTTAAAGATATATCCCTGCATGCAAAGAATACAACTAAGTTGACTCCCCCTGAAATCAAGATGGTTTAGCCCAGGAGTAACTAATTTCAAGCACTTGATTAACTCTGGATCCAGCCCATTGTCACTAAATAAAATAAAAACCTAGTTTCAAACAATGTCCAAACTGTGCACTTAAAGAAAATTCAGTTGGTTAAAATATGAATCTTCTTGTTAACCTGTTCTAGCTATTGCTGAATAGGTCATAGGGCTGGATCCAGACTTAAGTATGTGCTTGAAATGAGTTACTCCTGGGCTAAACCATGTTGATTGCAGGGGCAGTCAAGTTAATTGTATTCTTTGCATGCAGGGATATATCTTTGAATTGCTTACTGCACACAGATACTGACCAGCTTTACTATCACACTTTGCAATAGATGAAATTTAACTCCCCCTGCAATCAACATGGTTTAGCCCAGGAGTAACTAATTTCAAGCACTTAAGTCTGGATCCAGCCCATTGCTTCTAGAATTCCATAAAAGCTGACAAATCTGGCCTTGAGGCAGTGATTTAATGCAAATCACTGCCTTAAGACTGAAGGTTACTAAGGATGGGCGGAGCTTGATGACAGTTTAGCGCGTTTGTGCTTTATAGAACACATACATGCAAATGAACGTACAAAATACGTTTATAAATTAAGTTTAATTTTAAAACTTTTGAAAAAGGAATAATTTTTTTTTAAATATATAATATTGTACCTGATCAAGACTTAAGTGCGATTTTTACATGCAGTGTTGCTAAAGTCCGCTACTGCTCGCCCATGACATCCTGCGACTTCCGTATCCATAAACCTATCGTAACGTTTTTGCTTGCATCGCAGTGCGTGCAGACGTACGGAAATGTCTAACACAGCCCATACTGCCCAATTTAAATGCCTCCACCTGCCCGCACTGTGTATATTCAAATATACACAGAGCGTTGTCATGCCCTTCTGCGCAGAGCTCTGAATGTACGGAAACCAGTTAAGTGTTCTGATGCGTAACACCTGGAGTGCGCTCGCAAAGCTCGACTTGCATACGCAGCTTGTGTAAACCAGCTATCGTTATCCAGGATCTGGTCCAGTGTCTCTTTAATATATTTGATTTATTTTGCCATCATGGTGTGCTGGCAAGCTGTTGACCAAGTATACACAATCTACGTTCCAAAAAGAGACGTAGATGGCGTTACAAAATTACTGCGCATGCGCAGTAACAAATGTCGGAAAACTCCAGGCGCATGTGCAATGCGCCCAGAGCTCTGCATACGGCCCGTTCTGTCCGCAGGCTCGCCATTAAGGACACCTGTGTGTAATGGAAGCATCAGCCCTGCTCATCCGCATTGCAGTCTGCTGGTTCCAGTTATCTTTATCTCCCATCTCACAGGATGACACTAGTTAAGCGCTGGTAGCCGGAGGAAATCCAGCGTGGAGGAAGTGGACATCCATTTACTGTTTACTTGGGATCTGTTCCACCAATGACTTCCAGATGTTGGCTTTAATTGTCACACGTTGCTATGTTGCAGCAGTAAGACTTGGAAAGGCCACTTAATAAATCAAGCCACAAAACTCATCTCTGAGTGGATCCTGCCAGATTTTCCCTCTCGCTCTGTAGCTTTTTCTTGCTGGTCTCCAGAGTGACTGTGAATCACAGAAAAATGCCAGAAGACAAACAATGGATCTTACATCTAATCTCTTATGTTCCCTGTGTTCTTCTGCACGTTTGTTTAAAAACTGAAATCTGAAAGAACTTTAAAAAAATAGATAAATAAATAAAAAATCCTTACTTTTCGCCTGTTCAACCGTGCTGACAGAGCTGAAAGGGGGCTTGCAAAACCTCTCTGCTTACTGTATCAGGTGACTGGTTGCTACAAAAGTCATGTGACAGAATTTTAAATTCTTAATAGTAGCCTGAGAAAAACAAACAAACCAAGGACAATGGTAATTCATTCATTTATTATTCTTCATTCAACTTGACACAGGATTGTTTTTTTTTCTTCTGTCTTTACTAAAATGTTTTAAACTGCATCAAAATTGTTCCCATTCCTTTACTTAAAGATTCCTTTACTTAAAGATACAGGCAAGTAGGAAGAATATAGCAAGTTAAGATCATCAACTAAAATCTTCTAAGAGTAAGCTGGCTATACTGTGTGGAGTGACAGGTTACTCCACACACCGTATTGTAGCCAGAGTCTCCTTTCTCAGGCCTGTGTGCAGTAACCTGTGCAGAGACCCTTCCCACCCCCGCTTGATCTGCTGTCTTCTGAAGTTTAAGAAGAACTTAAATCCCATATGCTGCTGACTATTATCCAGAAAATTCCTGGAATGTATACTGTGCTTTTTTTACACTGTTTAACGAAAAAAATGTAATAATAAAAAAAGCAACCACAGATACAGGCAGAATATATGTATATAGGAGCTATTTTCAATCATGAGTATTTTTTGTTATCGTTAAGTACAGGGAGTGTATTCACAAAGACGTGTGAGTATTTCCCATGACAGCCAATCTGATTCTAGCTCTCATTTACCACCCCATTCCAGGAAATGATAGCTAGAATCTGATTGGCTGATATTAGAAACACCTCTACAAGAAGTTCTGACTATTTATTAGGTACATAAGGCCCTTGGATCTCTCTTCTTTCTTCCTCTTGGGGGGTGGGGTATATAAGGGATGTCCTTATTTAGTAAAGTGTAAACTTTCACAGTGTATTATCATACCCTCCAACATGACCCGTTCCATTAGGTACAAAAGTCTGTTTCTCCGTTTCCAACGGTCAGTTACTATGGTAACCACCTTTGTTGAAGAGACAAATAGTTTTTGAGATATCAGTTATGTTTTCACCAGGTGAGTGACAGTTGGAAGCTCAGGTGCGGAGTATATTGTACCTAATGGAATGGGTTATGTTGGAGGGTCTGTATTATATAGCTATGAGTGAGGAGTAGTGGCTTTATTTTCATTTTAAGTCGTGCTGCACTGACCTTCCATCGCCTCAGTTAGTGGGATCACACGCCGCTGTTATCCAGGTTAATCTCCGCTCCTTCGCTTAGTGCGACCAGTGGATTCTCAGCAGGCTGTAAACATTAGTTTTCCGTAGTATAGGTGCCAACAGTAGTTTGTGGAACTCTCACTTCCTCTGCTGCGAGGATCTCCAGAGATCTATAAAGTTAATATCCTTTCCAGTTTTTATTTGCCTTGTAAAAAAAAAAAAAAATCACATTTTCTATACATGCACATGGCTGAACACAATATCCGCCGGATTAACCCACAGTATGCCAGCCTATAGTAACATAGATTGCCAGGCGGTACGCTGCGGAGAGCAGGATCGCTAAAGCCTAAACCCACTTATACAGTTCTGAAAACTCATAACCAGCTGTTTAAAAGAGAAAAAAAAAAAAAACTTTTTGCATGGTCATTCATTCTTTTATTTATTCACTCCTTCATTCACTTTTTCATTCCTTTAGTCATTCACCTTGTCATTCCTTTAGTCATTCATTTGCTTTCTCATTCCATTATTTGTTTACTCATTCAATCCTTTTTTCATTCCTTTATTCATTTATCGCTCTCTCATTCCTTTATTCGTTTACTCATTCAATCCTTTATTCATTCCTTTATTCACTCCTTCCTTCATTTGTTTCTGTCTTGTGTAATCCTATTCAGTCTCTCTACCATATATGTTTTTATTCTAGTGTTACTCATATCCCCTATTTAAAGCACATTCATTTTGGAAGATGTTTGTTTAAAGTGAGTGATTCAGAGGAATAGGAAGTTTGAATTTCCATCCACCTTAAAATATGAAATAAAAGGATTTAACTTGCCAAACCCTGACAGACCTCTTACATAGAAAAAATAAGAAAAATACACATGACAGTTGTGGCCCCAGTGTCGCTACATGCTCTGTCTTGTGGTATATTGGGACTCACAAATGTCTTTTCAGATCACCACATGCTATTTACAAAGCTGTCTACTGAAACGGTGTCATGGGGCCAGATTTACTAAGCTGCGGGTTTGGAAATGTGGAGATGTTGCCTATAGCAACCAATCAGATTCTATCTGACATTCCCTAGTATGTAATAGAGAAGTGAGGGCTAGAATCTGATCTTAGTGGTCTTTTTAGAGCTCTTGTGTGTGTATTTTTTTTAATTTTTTTATTTTATTAACAGGTTAGCTAAGGCAGCGGCGGGTAGATTAAGGTCAGGCTGTGTTGTAAAAGCTTAGGGTTTAAGGGGAAGATTACGGTTAGGCTGCGGTAAAGAGAGAGTTAGGATTAGGAAAGGGTTAAGGGTAGGGTAAAGGTAAAGATTACCCTTCAGCGGATGACTATTCACAACTCAAGTTGTATCTACGCTGATTTTTATAATGCAGACTGCCAGCATTCAGCTGTAGTGTGACGGTGTTTCGACATGAAGACCATCGTGCCAGCGAACCACAATCGTTTTCTTAATAGCACCATCACATTACATAGCGCATTATCATTTAACAATCATTATATCCGCAAACTTACACTCTACAGTTAATCCTGGTTTCTACATTTATGATCGCATACGACCACAAGACGGAATGTTTATACAATTCTGTTTATTTAGGTTACACTTGGCCAGTCATAACTTTTAGATTTGTTGTTTTGGATCTTTCAGCTGCACTAATTCCACATCTATAATTTGTCAACATTGCAATCAAAGTCTACTCAATAATTCTTACTCCCTGAAACACATATACACCTTTTTTTTTTTTTTTCATTCTTAAACATCAAAATTTTGACCACGACCGCTTCCATCTTGGATTTTTTCATTATTTGGGCGTGAATCGTGTCTCCAATGAAATGCGCTATTGATGGACCTGGACGAAATACCTGGCTTCAAAATGCAGAGAATCTTAAGGCCCTCAATGTGTTTGCGCTAGTAAGAATGAGACTTACTGGAATGCGGAGCTGGCTTCCAAAAATGTTCCCTGCAACCCAGTTTGTTTGGTTTATAACGGTTATTTTTATTGGCCCACCAGAGCTATGAATCGCAGTGATGTCATTCTCCCTCATGGTGAAGCTGAATACACAAAGAATGTTCTGTGGTTTTTCAGGGAAGAAGTCAGCAGCTGAAACAGCTTGGGGTTCTCTTCTTTTTTTATTTTTTTGTTATTTTAACTCCATCAGTGCTACCAATTCACGGAACCCACTCTTGGTGTTGCAACTAACTCATACCCTTCAACATGACCCATTCCATTAGGTACAAAATACTCTGCTCCTCCGTTACCAACTGGGAGTTACCATGGTAACCACCTTTGTTAAAGAAGCAAATCGTTTTTTAAATATCCGTTAAACCATTTAAACCAGGTGAGTGACAGTTGGAAGCCTAGGAGCGGATTCAATTGTACCTAATGGAATGGGTCATGTTGGACGGTCTACTAACTGTTAATTTAGGTTTAGACTTTGTCTTACATAACTCTTAATTATCTCTCACATCCAATTTTTTTGCACAGATTTTTGTTATTAAGCCTTACAATAAATATTTTATTAAATATGCCCTTGTTAAAACGTAACTTGGACTGTTTTTGCTGCCACACACTGATTGGACTAACTATTGGGGAGTGTTTGAATTTTAGAACACCGATAAAATGTCCCTGATTGGTGAAGTCAGTCACGTCTCACCCAGTCAGACAATTATCTGTACCTTTTGATAGATCCCCTGTAAATGTGCCCAGTTGTTGGCCAGCTGATTTACAAGAGACTGAAGTGCATTTGTCATTTGTGTCTCCATTATTGCAATCATGTTGTCTTAGTCAAACTGCCAGTCTCTGATTACATCTTGATCTTCATGAAAATGGCCGTCTCCATAGGCCTTAATGCAGGAAAATAGGAGACACTTTCTAAAATCTGTCATCATATTGCAATGACTTCTGGAACTGAATCAGCATTTGGTAAGATTGACCAACACTTCTGGGAGACATGGAGATTGTCCCTCTTCAACTATGGGGTAGCCTAGAAGAATGGGCATCGTCAGTGGCAACCACACTGCTGTCGCAGCCAGCGAATGGTGGATGCATAAAACAAAGCTACAACCAACTGAACCACAGACACAAACACTTAAATAGGTTCATATTTCATCATACTCTCCAACATGACCCATTCCATTAGGTACAAAATACTCTGCTCCTCAGTTTCCAACTGTCCGTTACTATGGTAACCACCTTTGTTGAAGAAGCAAATAGTTTTTTAAATATCAGTTAATTCATTTAAACCAGGTGAGTGACAGTTGGAAGCTCAGGAGTAGAGTATGTTGTACCTAATGGAATGGGTCATGTTGGAGGGTCTGTTTCATGAGGCACTGGGCACTCTTATGTCCCGGTTAGTGGTGTGTCAATCTTTGGCAAATTGTGTGTGGGCCAGACCCTCTAACATGACCCAGTTTACTAGGTACAAAATATTCTGCCCATGAGCTTCCAACAATCAGTTACCATGGTAACCACCTGTGTTATTCAAAGCTCAGGAGCAGAGTATTTTGTACCTGGTGGAATGGGTCATGTTGGAGGGACTGTTGGACTGCAAGTCACAGCATGGCCACACTGAACATAAGGAAGCTACAAATAAATAATGCTGTCTCTGTTCTCAATATCCCGGAGTTTCCTTTTAAGCTATAATTAGGTATAATTTGTGTTTTATGAATGGAAGGTAATGTACAGAGAAATGCACATTCGTGGGCACGGAGACGCCGTCAGTATGATTACCCTTTCAGGTTGTGAGATTTCTTAACAAATGGAACCATTCTCCAATTTCCTGCAAGACACAACACCAGCATGAAGTGTTTAGGTTTATAGGACTAGCAGACAGATTCACATACTTTTAACAGTCCCCCCTAGGAATCCTGTAGGTAAAAGCAGGAAAGTGATTATGTTTTTGTGCTGATAAAGTGCACACACTGCTGACAGATATACAGTGGCAGGAAATTGTAAAGAGTGTCAGGGTTTCCATTGTAATTCTGCGTGAGCAGTGTGCCCCGCGGTAACGGGATGATTTATGCGCTGCAGTCATTGGGAGTGTTTTGGCTTTGGCAGTTCTGAAACTGCTGCACACAAGATATTCTATATTCCTTTCAGTGCTCATCAGTACCAGGAGCCTCCAATGAAATGGATTCCATCTTTAGCGGTTTTCTCAGTCCCATAAAGCTACGCAGGAACATTAAAATTTGATGACCTGTAACAAGGTTTATTTTTTTTGTGTTTTTTTTATTTGTTTTGCATTGATGTTATTTTTTTCAAGGGTTACAATTTTTCGGTATTATCTTTATGCAACATAGGGAAAACCTCATTCCGCTTTCTGTCATCACATCTCATGCTGAGAGCCGTGAGGTTGTGTCTGTGTACCAGACTGACTGCCTTGTAGTACTGGAAAGGTCATAAAGGCAGATATATGCTTTAACTGTGCTCAACTTGCATATCTAAAGTGTAATGTGTGAGGGTTGCTGCTATAACTCCTGATAATTGTATTTTCAGTGTTGGTTGATTAATTATAACCATTTATAAGGATATAGGGCTGGATCCAGACTTATGTAAGTGCTTGAAATTAGTTACTCCTGGGCTAAACCATGTTGATTGCAGGTGGAGTCAAATGAATTGTATTTTTTGAATGGCTTACTGCACACAGATACTGACCTGCTTTACTATCACACTGTTATTTAGACTTGGGATAGGAAACATCACCTCTCAACTCTAATACTGTTTGCAACAGATGAAATATGACTCCCCTGCAATCAGCATGGTTTAGCCCGGGAGTAACTAAGATCAAGTACTTAAGTCTGGATCCAGCCAATATTTAGTAAGAATTGGCAAAATGTAAAATGTCCGTGTTTGCCAAGGCTATGGATTGGATCCAGACTTATCATTATGCTGGCGGGTCAATGTGCGATCCTAATTTGCATAAGTGTCATCCTAATTTGCATATGCGCAAAGGGAGAATTTTTGTGGTTTCCCGCCGGCAGGACCCTACCTTAACATTTACACAAGGGTGTCACTTGAAATGGGGCGGATACATATCTTACTGTATGATTAAAATTTAATTCCATCCCATCCCCTCCCCTCCCCTCCCCTCACCGGACTGACCTAAAGCAAACCTTGAGGACCCAGACCCTTGCTAGCGGTCAGTAACGTGCGCACGTGTACCTGAAGACACATGCTGTGAGCAACCACTAAAGATATCCCTTGCAAAATTGCTGATAATTGCTGATTTTGCAAATGTGCAACTCCTTAAATACACCATAAAGTCTATAGAATGAGAGGATCCAGGTGTCCTCCTAATTCTTCTATACTACAAAAACATATGTTCATGGAAGTGCTTTTTAATGCACCCTGTAAAATATATCCTAAAATTCCTAAAAATCATATACTTGAAGCCCCTGTTTCTGGCAGGAAGACCTTATTTCTGTTGGCTGGTATCTTTTACCTCCGTTCTCCCTAGATAAATATCATTATTCACATACCATGCTTCTTACAGATGGACATTTTTCTGGGAAAGAGCGTCTACTTTGCACATTTCTCCCTTTTGTTTTACACTAAAACTAACTTGGGTCTGCTACCGGGTTCTTTTCTAGTGTGTTGATTTTGGCATTGGTGGGGATGCTGCAAAGGTGCAGACTTAGATAGGTTACGTTTCAATTAAACAAGCATGAAAGGAGCTGAGCTAAATTATACTTCTGAAATGTTATGGTTTGAAAAGCCGAAAGAGGGTCCTGCAGTGGGGACGGGCGTAAGGCTCAGAGAATGAAGGGTAACCCGATACAGCTCTAGGGAAGTTCAATGAGAGTTGGGTGCCGGGATGGATGGTTGGACGCGAAAATAAGCAATTAATAAGAAGGTTGAAAAGTTTAAGTGAATACATATGGCTGATTATTAAATGACACAGTCGCAGGGAAATGCCAGAATCAAGTTTTGCCGAGGTTTGACCTTTCTCTTGTGTATATTGGCCACCAAATGCTCTAGAAGCCTCTAGCAGGCCATTGTGTCTTCTGTCCAGATGACTTCCAAGAGGTCCTGGATTGCATACAATGAAGCATTCACTTATTTATACCCAGGTTGGGATTAATAAGAATCCTAAGGTTCTGTTTGAGTTCTGCAAATGTTGATAGCATGCTCCAACTTCATAACCATAGCGAATGCTGGCCAGTGCATGATGGGATTTGTAGTTTCACAACATCTGAAGTGCTTTAGATTTGTTAATGTGAATGTTGGTGCCACACAGAAGACAACATGGCTGTGCATCATATATTTTCCCACATCCCAAATATAAATGTGTCGGCCACTCCAGTGATCTGTTTTTTGACAGATCACCTCCCCGCAATAAAACTACAACTGTGGTCGATTTTAGGCAGTTTCTATCGAGGCTGCACCATTCACCGTGACTGGCATGTCTTAGACGATTCCAGTGGCGACAGGTAGTGTTTTCGTCACCCTAATCATCCTTTTCTCGCAAGCTAACCCTAAGCATTGCCACCCCGCAGCCTAACCTTACAGTCCCCACTCTGCAACTTCAACTATTCCCATCTTTGCAGCCTACCCTTAACCCCAACCTTTACAGTAATGCCATTAACTGTCCCCTTTCCGAACCATTGGGAATGGTTACCTTGTCAAAATAGGAACATTTGACATTGTGCATGATCCTAAATAAAACTATTCTTTATTAGAAAGTGGTCTGCACTGATACAGCTGCGATTAAGTTTTTGGCCATATCAGTGTCCAAATAGACTGCGACGGCAATGAATTACCCCTAAAAAAAAAAATAGGGACAGTTCTAATTTGTAGATTGGGTAAGTCTATGCCCTAAATAGGTAGACAAGCATATACAACACCCTGTCATTTAGGCAAGTATGACCATGCTTTATGTATTGTTTGTCTTTATGTTGCTATTCTATGGGCTCTGGTGTAGTGTAGTTTGTAAGTATTAGTATTGGGTCCCATGTTTTTTTTTTTTTTTTATATTTTTTTTTTTTTTTTTCTCAATTGACTATATCTGTTCCATTTTTTTTTTTTCAGCAATGGATAAATCCGTGACTCTTTATTTGAACTGTCTTTCATAAGAGAAATTGAGTTTTTCACTTAATTGGGAAGGAAAGCATTGCTGACGTCCACCGGCCCAGGATTAAAGAGATTGTTTTTATGTTGTTTTTTTCTATTAAAGGCTTTTAGGAAAAGGCCGTAATCATGACGCACGTTCCCTTGCTGCACAGTGGAGGCACCTCTTGAGCATATAACATTTCCCCACACTGTTTGCATTCATTTTATTTGCACATGGAAATGATTAGTTTAGATACACTTTAATAGAATGACATACTATATCAATGATGCGATCATTTAACTTACACCATATTGCAAATAATGTGTATTAGAACCCCGTCTGGAACGAAATGGAGACTAATTTGTGTATTGATGCTATGGATTTCATCCTGTTCTGTTTTGTCATTTACTCTTAGTCATACTCTGTGGTGACTTCTAAAACCGCTGCTAACGTGAAGTAATGTCAAACTGTCACTCACGCAGCAGGGCATCCATTTTGTATCTTCCTGTGATGTCGCTACTTCCTTGTTATCCGGCAGGCTGAATTCTTACGATATACATTACACAGCATGGCTGTCTCCTATCTATTAAGTTTAGCAATACATTTAGCAAAGCTCTTAATGTATCATCGAACATTCACTAAATTCCATCTTGTCTGAGAGCCATTTCTCAACTTTGTCATCGTTTTACTTGATGGTAAGCTTTTTATAAGGACCACAATAAGACAATATGGAGGGAACCCAATTGAGGAGAGTGGCTTACAAATTTATGATACCAAGGTTACAGTCAAACTTAGGGCATCCCATAGGTTTGTCACCTTTCCCCAGCTTCCAAATATAATGGCAGATACAAGCCTATTTCAGGGTTGCTGACACTCCCGGAATCTCCGGGAGACTCCCGAAATTCGGGCAGTTCTCCCGGTATCCCGTAGACTAGTGTTGCTAGGGACAGGGATGGACTTGATGATGCAATTTACGCTATCAAGCCCCGCCCCGATCCCTATTATAGCTAAAAACGTGTAAGCATTAGTCAGAGGGCGTGGCTTTATGACGCGTAAATAGCATCATTAAGCCCCACCCCCTGCATGCATCTATAGCGCCCCCTGCATGCATCCATAGCTGTTAAAAGTCGGCAACTATGGTATAGTTATCTGCACAGACCTGGAATGGTAAAATACTGCTGTGCTGTGTTTGAATGCTGGGACTTTACCAACTGCTGTATACATCAACCTGGTTTCATTTTGTGTTGATGGAAACCTGTGCTTGTGTGGAGGGATGCCCCTTTTTCATTGAAGTCGTCGTGTTTGCACATCTCTGTGTGTAAATATGTGTAAGCACAGTAAGTCGTATGTCATTCGGCACATCGACCCTCCTCTAGAGAACCCAGCTGACTGCGCGTTTCATATAAATCCCAATACAAACAGGGCATTCTGTGTTTGCATTTTCTTATGCACTGACTTTAAGGAATTTGTAGCTTGCAGGATAGCCCCGTCGTATTCTACGTTTTGGCTACTGGCCAACTTTAGTGATATGCTAGATTGTGTATATTAAGGACGGTATGAAATGAATTCTAAATATAGTTGTCAGCTGGCCATGCATTTACTGACATTCAATTAAAAAAAAAACAATCTTGTGTGGGTTTTGTGTGTGATTCCGGTTATGAACTGCTAGTTTCCAAGCCATTATTTAGAATTGCGTCTGTCTGTTTAATGTACATGTTGAACTTTTTCCACCAATTGAAATTGTTGATCCTTGTCATGCCACCCGAATGGTGGAAACACTAAGGAGCTTATTTGGAATTTTGAGTAATTTCAATGCAATTTGCAGGTTAAGGACCTGATCCAGAGTTTTTAGTGCAGCTGATGCGCCAATTCACTTTAATCATGGACATAGTTGTCAACTCTTTGAATATCAGGGGGGAATACCTGAAAAGAGGAGGATCTCCCTGACTTCCTAAGGTGTTTGGCAATTTCCCTGATACGGATTCTGTTCCGGAAGTCATTGTGGTATGATGGCAGGATTTAGAAATTGTGTCCTATTTCTCTGCCTTGAGGCCTATGAAGGCGGCCATTTTCATGAAGGCGGCCATTTTCATGAAGGCCAAGATGTAATCATAGACTGGTAGTTATCTAAGACAACATGGCTTCAATAATAGAGACGGAAATGAGAAATACACTTTGGTCTCTTGTTAATCAGCTGCAGTGCCACCTCATTTTATCTTTTCTATAAAGATGAAGAAGTCAGTAGATCTCCTATTCACAGACTTCATAATATATAATTAAAGTATTAATTCATGTTAATGACACAACTGGGTGAAAATATATTTAACGTTTATTTACGATGAAGCAGAATGATAAATAATAAAAATAATAATAATAAAATAGAGAGTGATAGCCCCTTCATCATGAATCTCATGAACTTACGCATTTGCAAAAAGTTTTTGTCCAAAGTATAATTTTTCCTCTGATAACTTTGGACAAACTGTATACTTCCATCATTTTGGACCATGATCTGCAATATTTACCATATGTGACACCCGGCATAATATGTTATTGTTTAATTCCCAGAAGCAGGGTCACCTGCAAGTCATTTCTATCAGGATGGTTCTCTGAGGGGGATAGACGGTGAAGACTTGCAGAGTCAGGGCCTTTCATAGCAGCAGATGCCTTCACTTTTTTTTAGTTGTTCAAAACAGGCATTTTGATAGGCTCGATCTGAACACCACCTGCTTCCCAGCCTGAAAGCATGCCAGCATTGGCCCCAGAAGCCCTTTCATGTGCTAACTAAGGCATTGTCCTTCCCAGCTTGGTAAATGTGTCTTTATTTGTCCTTCAGTGGCCCTCAATAGGCATGTATCTGCCGGCAGGCTGATGTGGGCACAAATGCTGTGCATTAATTGCCTTGTTGAAGGAGGGGGGCATAGACCACTATCTATAGAGTAAAGAATAGGGCCGAGGTGGTGTCATGGGGCATGTTATTCATTCATGGGGGAAAGGAGGAGGAGGAGGAGGAGGAAGAAGCACAACATGTGACAAATACATCAGGCATTTTGTTTATTTAGAATATATTGCATGGAGTCCTGGAGTGCTGTTGTAGTTTGTGAGTCTTGCTGGGTTTTCAGGGAGAGTTGACTACTATAAGTTGGAAACTGATTAGTTCTGTAAAAAAAACTCTTTGGAATTCGGATAATAGCAGTGTGTTATCTCATGACGTTTCTAAAATTGAACAAATGAGAAGCAAAGGCATTCGTGGCAGCCATTTTGTTAGGCTGTGTTTCTATGTGATCCCTTATCCGCAAACATTGTGTTACAAATTACGTAACCAACTAATCTGACACCCAGACAGGAAGGAGCAGAGGGCCACAGGGGAGGTCTCTGAGGCCTGCATCAGACCCTCCAATATGATCTATCCACCAAGTACCAAAAACTTTGTTCCTGGGTTTACATCCGGCTGTTACTATAGTAACCAACTATGTTGAAGAGAGAACCTTTTTTTTTTTGTTTTTTTTTTAACCAAATTTCAGTTAATTCATTAAAACCAGGTGACAATTGGAAGCTCAGGAGCGGATTATTTTGAACCTGCTGCATTCAGCCCTAGGTCCATCTTTTGTGGTCATACGACATGACATTCTCTTACTATGGCTGGTTCTGAGTAACTTAATAAAGTTTTCATTGGTTTGAATCAGATTATGGCCGCCTCATGTCTCACTGATTTCTCTCATCCCTGGTTATACATTGATAGGCTTCCCCTCACCACCTGGCTGTCTCCTCTGTGTAGGTGACAAGTATATATTAACATTTCCGTTATTTTGCCATGCCTGTGCGCTAATCACCCGCGTCCTCACACAGACCCGTTTGTTGGTCCTGACCTTTGCATCGTTATTTAAGCAGCACAAACACCACTTTGGCCAATTTTCCAAGAAACCACAAGTTGTTTTTTTTTAGTATTTTTTTAATTCCATGTCAATCTATTAATAGTTTTAATTTGTCATAAAGCTTGCTTCAAATTTTGTTTTCCTCTCATTTACATCTTTAAAAATTACTGGAAAGATTCTAAAGTATAATAATAATATTTTTTCAGAAAATATGGCACACTGCTTGGGTTATTCTCAGAAATGAGTGTTGTTTTATGACTGTAAACTTGGGTATTTGCCTATAGTTGCCAACTTTTGCAAATGCATATCAGGGATGTTGTGATAGGGGACCGTATTCGCAGATCCGGTGTGAGGTATGGGCAGATCTGCACCTATCACCCATCCTGCCTCCTTTTTAGGTATCTTATGGCAGTTACTTACGAGTGCCATAGGGCTACCTTAACAATCCGTGTGCAATGTCTGCACGAACATTATCGCCCTCCCCAGCTAATCTTAATCCTTACCCCCTCCCACTTTTACTAAAAAAAAAAGGCATTACGCCACATCTTTTTACCTAAAATACTCTGTGCGGTCTTTAAAGACTGAACCGGTACGTAGATTGTGTAAAGGACATACTATGTATGTGTAGTAGGTCCTTTACTAAAGATACGCACCTGGGTGTGAATCTGGTCCAGGCTTATCAAAAGGGATTTGTCCTGTACTAGGAGATACAAGTACCCCTATCAAGGGGTGTGTCATGTAATACCAAAGGGGAGTGTCCTTTGAATCGCTCCACCAGGGTTGCCGACTTCAGTTCTTCCCTCCGGTAGATCTCGGGGAGGGATGAACTAAATGTCGACATGGGGGCAGGGCTTAATGACTTAATTTATGCAAATCGCATCATTAAGCCACGCTATATTCAATCACCGCTGCAATTCCCATAGTGTTCCAGTGGATGGGCAAGACTTGATGATGACAATCACGTCTCGTCCATCCCTAGTAACACTAGGGATTTCTGCAGTCAGAGGCAGGTAGCAGGACTTGCGGCAGATTTGCCGGCTCTCCTGGGTTACCGGGAGAACTGTCTGAATTTTGGGAGTCTCCCACATTTTATGGGAGAGTCGACAACCCTGAGCTCCACCCATGGCCAATGTCTTAATAAGTTGTCAGTGAATAAATACTTTCAGTATTATTGTGGAGACTGTGAATAGGATCCACTGACTTATTCTTCTTTATATAAAAGATAAAAGTAGGTCACATTGCATCTGATTAACAAGAGACCAAAGTGTTATTTTTCATTTGTCTCCATTATGTCATGTTGTCTTGGATAACTGCCAGCCTATGATTACATCTTGGACTCCATGAAAATGGCTGCCTCCATAGACCTCAGGGAAATGGGGCACAATTTCTAAATTAAGCATTCTTCTTATATTTTTTCCATCCAAGTGACACTTCTCATCTTAATGAACCCAGTAGCAAAGGTCTTGTACTCCACTACTCTCCATCGGTGCTCTTCTTTATTAATAACCCGTCATTATTAATATCCATCCTTGGAATTTGACTTCCATCATTGGATGTACAGAGTTGAGCTCCCCTGACAAGTGTTGCTCGTGGTTGTAAATCACAGATATAAATAAGATGAAGGGGCACAGGACGACTGCTAATGAGAGCAACTCTAGCCCTTTGAAGATGAATGGATCTGTATGTTTACCATCCACTTGTCTGCACACAAGCCTCCTTTGCTTCCTGCATTGCTAGTTAGTGCAGTGCGCCTGTTAGGGAGAATGATAGATCCAACTCTGCTGTCTGTCAGTAAACTTGTCTTGTCCCGGCCGCCTCTCATGCAGACAGCTAATAATGACTTCAGTGACCCCCCTGCTACATTTATGGCTCTGTGGCCATATAGTCTTCCATCATAGCATTAACAACAGTGCCATACATAGCTGGGATTGAACGTAAATAGCTTGTGTTTTATTCTCTCCAATCATTCTTTAAAAAATAATAGGTATTTGCTTATTGATTCTGTAAATGATGCCATAGTTATAATATTTAGCTCAAATATTGATTTTGTGCCACAAACACAAAAGGGAGGAGTCTTGTCATTAGGGAGGAGTCTTCTCATGGTCCATGCCCAGACATGGGAGGAGTCTTGTGATTAGGGAGGAGTCTTCACATGTGCCACCCAGGAAAGGGGGGTGTCTTCTCGTGTGCCATAACCACACCAAAAAGTAGCCTCATTGTTTGCCATTCCAAAGCCACAGAGTCATGTGCCACTCCCAGGCCAGGGAGGAGTCTGCCTCATGTGCCACAACCAGGCTTGGCATATGCCACACCCAGACCAGGGAGGAGTCTTCTAATGTGTTGTGTGCAAGCAAGGTAGACGTCTTCAAAAGGTTTTTTTTTTTTTTTTTTTTTTTTTTTCTTTAATTCACCTGGTTTTTTATTCCTTAAGTTCACTGGATATAACTTTTCTATTGTACATGGACATTGATCATTTAATGTCATTTATTGTAGTGATTCTTATGCTTTTAATATTATTATTGTTTATCCTTAATAAATAGGACCCTCACATCTTTCTAGTGAACTGTCCAGTCTGCTCCTAGCTTTTACTTTTTAAACATCATACTCTTTAATAACTTTCTCTCTCGTGGGTTTGTTATTCTTTGAGGCAGGTGAGTGATGGAGCGTTTAATTGCACTTATTGTGCAAAACCCACCTGCAGGTTGCTGACAGAATCACTTCTGTTAAAAAGTTCTCAAGGGTCAGTGAACGAGAAGATGGAAAGAAAATAAGTCTTGTTGTGTAATATATGTACAGGTGCACCAGTGCCTCTCTCTGACCAATCACACGGCATCGGTAAGAATGCCAGCGGCAACACACGGGAGAGGGGGCTGGTATATCCATTTCACAGAGGCCGACCAGAGCAGATGCTCTACATGGATTCAATTCTGGAAACACTCATGTTAGTTGTGTTATATCGCTATTATATCGCTATTATATCGCTGAAATTACCACCTGTGCTTTCTTTTGCATTCAGACACAAAGCTGCCCTAGACCTTTCTACATTCTATCCATTATAGGGGTCTAAGGCAAATAAGGGGCTGGGTGGACACAGGTTCTGCTTCTAAAGCACTATGTTCATTGACAGCTTGTTCATTTGAGGTGTGTGTGTGTGTGTGTGTGTGTGTGTGTGTGTATATGTGTATTTAAGTCTAAGTGGACTATCTCCCTCTTTCTACCTAAGTCATCTTGCACTTTGTGTCATCCCCCTCTCTCTCACTTTGTGTCATCCCCCTCTCTCTCACTTTGCGTCATCCCCCTCTCTCTCACTTTGCGTCATCTCCCCCTCTCTCTCAC
>WWET01003616.1:129745-143294 GCA_011038615.1 Limnodynastes dumerilii
TGCGTCATCCGCCCCCCTCTCTCTCACTTTGCGTCATCCCCCTCTCCATCTCTGTCTGTCATCTTTCTTTTTCTGTCATCTCTGTCCTCTTTTTCTTTCTGCGTTTTCTTTCTGTGTGCACAGGGTGAGTGTCCTCTCTCTGTCTCTCTATCTCATATCTCCTCCTCTCGTATCTCTCTCTGTCTCTCTCTGTGTTTGGTACATGAGTACAATTCCTGTTTACATTGTAATGTCCCTGTTCCTGGCACTTTCGCTTGACATGGAGGAGGAGGAGAGAGAGAAAATAAATGAATTTAGTGAATAAAGAGAGTGAAACAATTCCCTCTGACACATAATAAATGCCAGCCCACTACTGAGGAACTTACAACGTTTACATTTGATAAGGTTTGTGTGATCAAACAGCTGCGGCTTTGTCCTCACGCTCAGTCTTTTCTTTGTCGCCGTGTAGCTGGGGTGTGGCGGAGCGAAGGTGGATTTGTAGGTAAGACCCGTCTCAGAAGCCTGGCTTGTAGCCGTGCATGTAGGAACAGCGATTAAGCTTTACCTAACCTTTTGAAGGCAGAGAGGTTAGAAAAGAAGGGTAATGGGAATGTGCAGAGCTACAGGTGAGAGTCACCTCACCCCTTTCTTTCAACACAATGGTCACATATGTAATTTGCTGGAGGTTTTTTTTTTTTTTTAAGGGGATTTGTTTTTTTTATGTGAGAATGAAAAGAAATCAAGCTGCCTTTGATGTTGAAAATAGCATTATATTCAAGGTCTTGGCTGAGCTGCTCTCTGTTTGCTGAGCGGTGCAATCGGCCAATTCCTGGAGTAAAGAGACAAGCAAACAGGTCTAATCGGCCCTCTGTAATGATCCGTGCTGTGTGCATGACCTGGGCCATGTCACGTGTATGACAAATCGCTGGTTGCTCTGACCTTGCAATCTAACCAGCTTAGAAAAATGCGTAATTGTGACCCTTACAGACGGATAATAATATACAAGGATGTCGCTTATTAAGACTTTGTATTAAGTGGGATCTAATATTGTCACGATCTGGGCCTGGTTGAAGGTTACGGCCGCCCAGGGCTAACATTCAAAACTTCCCCACCAGGCTTACATACAGTGAGTAAGAATTAATTTGTTTGTAATATAAGTTGTTTTTCCTTTCCTCCGTTCCTGCCATGTTTACACTCGTATTCAGTTACTAATGAATCATTTCAAACATCTAAGGATTTTGTAGTGGCGCCCTCTATAGTCTTGGCAGCCGAATAGTTGATCAGGTACTGGTCATAACTAATCGTTTCCAGAACTGAAAGAAAGGAAGGCTGGAAGATACTCCCCTTATTTCTCCAGCTGTAGAGGTCAGCGGTATCCTGCCTCCGATACTTGCTGTTTGGGGGCTGTAGTAGGCTGCTGGACTTCCCTGTACGTCAGCCCACTGTGAATCATAACGGTAGATCTGCAGTAGTCCACCTCCTGACATCACTGGTGACAGGACTAAATTACAAAACGCCATAAGGTAAGCGCAGAAGTGGTGGGAGTCTCAGCAACGAGTGTATAGCTCATTCTAAAAACGTAATGTAGTTCGAAAATGTTAGGCCCACAGCCGTGCAAAGTGATGAGTGTACAAAAGTATCTCCCTGTAGTTATTAAAAGTTATACACACAAAATGGAAGTTGTAGGTAAATGCAAACTGGTGCATGAATGGCAGGGGGTAATCAGCTAGCCACAGAAACAAAGGAAAGGAAATGCCCCAACAACACTGCCAGTAACAGACTATACCGATCTATCCGTAAAATAAAACGCAGAAATGTCCGTTACAAATATTTGCCAATATATGATAAGCCACCAGCCACCGTCAAGGCCTTTCTGCATGTGGTGGTCCTAACTCTAACAATGAGAGTCCCAATGTTGGGTCATATATGTTTTTACATTGAAAGCTATTAAAAGTTAATCTTTTTTTTTTTCTTACTAGCCACGTTAGCATGTGTCACAGCCAAGCTCGTTGCGCACCTTCCAAGTTCCCTCCGGCCTTGTGCTGAATATTCTCCTACGTTTTCCTTGGCTAATTGTCCCATTGTGGCTGGTGAAGCCGGGCCTTTGTGCCTCGCAGCAGGTATTGGGAAGTCATGCGGAGCGTTGAGCTGAATCATATATGCCAGGTCTGAAAAGCAGCTTCTTTGTTTTCCAGCAGTGGAAGGCCCTTGTAAGCTGCTTAACAGTCATTTTGACACCTTTGTACAGCATGCACAGCTCTTAATAAACTGGCTTTCTGGAACACTGTGCCTCTGGGGAGCAGGAGCATGAGTGCTTTAGAATTGCTTCCTGTGAAAGTTGTTTTTTTTTGTGTTTTTTTTATTATATGTGGCTGCAAGTTACACAAATACTCCTGCACTAAATGAACTTTCACAAATGCTTTTACTGTGCTGTCTCGTGCCTCCAGATAACTATGGATCCAGAGTGTGAAAAACCATGGGTTTTTTTTTGGGTTTTTTTCCCCCCCCAATGATTTCATAGCTGTCAAATCTCCCTAAATATAAGGGCGATCAGTGACGTGTGAATGAGCTCCCTGACTCCCTGAAGTGTTGGGCAATCTCCCTGATGCTGATTCGGTTCCAGAAGTCATTGCAAGGCGTTGACAGAATTGAGAAATTGAGACCTATGAAGACAGCCATTTTCATAGAGGCCAAGATGTAATACAATTTGGTAGCTATCTCACGGTTATCGACTCTCCCGGAATGTCCAAGACTCCCAAAATTCGGACATGGCTAAAGATGGGCATAATCAAGCCCCGCGCAATCCCTGGCAACCGTATAAATTGTGATGTTGCTAGTTAGGGGGCGGGGCTTCATAATGTGATTTGCATAAAATCGTGTCATCAAGTCACACCCCATATCAGTGGGTAGTAGGTCTGTGAGGCAATGATAACATGGCGCCATATTCAGACCCTCGAATGTTAGGCTTACTTAGCACAAGCCTCTTGCAGAAGCAGGACTAATGGTAACGTCTTCACATGCGCACACCAGATGTTATACTACAGATCTCCAGGCGTACAACGCCACTTGGTTCTGTTTGCTAGGAGATCCGTCTGACAGGGCTGCACATCCCAAACCACATCCACAAACGTACATTTTTCAGTCTGGGCTGTTTTACAAAATTCCATGCGGAAAGTAGAATTATGGCATCAGAAGAGCTGCTAAGTCCGTTCGCTCCCTTCTTCCATGCAGACGACGAGACCGCCGTGCGTATAGAAAGTGTACAGAGGTCTGAAGCTGGCCCATGGTTCTCCTGTAAGACCTTGGAAATCTACCACCAGGAGTAAACCACGTCTCTGCCATTAGAAGGTGAACCTCAGCCCAGTAGGGCCTTGCTTGCTGTGCAGATGCATGAAACACAAAGAGGGTTAAGCCATTGTAATAACAGATGCCGCGGCGTGTAAATTTTCCCTTTCTCCCATATCACGTCCCACTTGTGTCTCAACGTTGCGAAAGAACTTCAAGAGTTTCCATTCTTGGCAAAGACATTCCTCCTGAGCTCCCAGCGTTAGGAGCGGGGAGTGAGATTCTACCAGATACCATGGCGCGCACCATTTGTCCTCTATTAGACTCCTGTATGGAAGAGGCTTTTGTGCGTGTGAAAAGAAAGCTTGTAGTTCATTAAGCGGCGGACGGATTAACGATGTCGGAAAGGCTGCTTTGAAAGGACACTTGGGATGGTGTTGAAAGGGGTGGGGATCTTCAAGAATTTCTTCTATACAGATTCCTAATGGTCTCCCTTTTGTATGACAGGTTGTAGGAACAAGAGTCCTTTCTCCTAATGGAACTCTCTTACAACCCTTTCCCTTTGTCTCTATCCCAGTTAATTATGGTCTTTGGGGGAAGCCTGCCAGTCCGGCCTGCCCCATGGATAGCACTGGAGAGATGAACCAATTAATGTAAGCACGTTACCCTCGCCTGGCCCTTACCTCCTCTAAGCTGATCCCACAAAACCAGAGACGAGACCTATGATAAACCTGTCTGTTTCTGAGCTTCTGCGGGTGTGAGATTATCATTAATGCTATATACACACATATATACATACATACTTACACACACACACACACACACACACACACACACACACACTTTCCACTCGTTGCATTTCTGAGATTCCTCCACTTTCCCACTACGTGTCACGTCTTATTATGTTTACTTGATAGGGACAGTTTATAGTCCACCACTTATTTTATGCTTAATTATTAGACACACACAGAACGAGAATGATTGGCCACTAATTTTGTATCTTATACCATGCTGCACTACAAGGCAAAATATATAGTGGCTTTGTTAACGTCTATCCTGGCAAATGTGGACTGATGAGCCATATCCCCCTGTCAAGGGTGTAATAGATAGATGGGAGCTGAATCTATCTAATCTATCTATTGTCCACTTCCTTCCCCCTCCTTATGTCTTCTGTAAGTTCATCCCTCCCACTTGGTGTGTTAGCTCACATGAGCAGGGCCCTCCATCCTCCTCCACCACTCCCCCCTCACATCGTGCCCTATTTACCCTATCCCCACCTGGTGGCTCCCTCTCAGCCTGTCACTGCACTCTATCCCCTCCTCCCTGATCTCTCTATCTATCTATCTCTCTATCTCATATCTGTAATTTACATATTTAAAAAGTTTTTGTATTACGAAACACATTACAATTTTAAGCAATCCTTATAAAACATGACTGGGATTATATACATAGCAGCATTTATAAGCATATACAAATGCATACATCTGGCGTTTTCCAGTATGCCTAGAATGCAGGACATCACAAATATGACCCTGAACAGCTGACAACGTCTGTATCCCTGACACTCTATTCTTTGTGCGCGTGTAAATATCATTTATATTTATATATTAGGCTTAACCACATTTTTTTTTTTTTTATTCTTTTATTTTTACAAACCCCAGGACTCCCCATTGGACATAAAAATGTGGTGCCTGTTATTAAACCCCCCCACAGTGACAGAAACAACAAAGGCTTGACACCCAAGCCCTCTCCATTATGTGCTCCGTACTTTTCTTAGCCGTGAAGTCTAGAACGTCACATGAGATACTAGCCGTGTTGTTATTATAAGACACTAGTAAAGTTATGTTGTCGTTTGTACTTGCAAGTGAGAAGATATTGGATATTACTGGATTCCACTGCTGTAAAACAATGTCTTTCCCTCTGAACTTTTTCTGGGCTATGGTATGGAAAGACTGCAGTAGTTTCTGTGTAGTCGTATCCAAGGCTGGGTATTGGTTTCAAAGAGAATGATGAGTAGCCAGTATTTCAAATATTTTAATTCATTAAAGCCTCCTGTTCTCCTTGATGTTTGCTAGAGTTACGTTCAGCAGCTGTAGCACAGTATGTATACAAGAAGGGGGATGAGTCCTGTGTATGTCTTTTGCTATCAATACATATTGCACGTTGGAAGACATCACCTACTCAATGTTGGGTGGAAAGTGTTTTGGGTGATGAAAGCCTTCAGGCAAGATAACGTTTAAGCAGCAGGCAGAGATGTCCTCTATAGCTAGTAATGTGAGCTGACAATCCCTCAGCACACTGAAAAATCCCAGCCCCTTTGTAGATTAATCTTTACAAGTTCGCTTCTATTGCTGACCAGTAAGACCTGCAAGTGACCGGATTCCAGGAAAATGGGACGAGACCTCTGGTTAAGGCGCTGGAATGTCTAGCACTGTGTCATGTCTCGTCACCAGCATTGTGACCTTAACATAATCTCTTCTGTACAGTACAATATTTCATAAAAGAACATATTAAACGAGTAACCGCGGCGAGGCTAATCTTACCCAGTGATGACCGTTACACTTGGCTGGAAACAGACGCAAGAATTTGTGATTAAAGTAGGACTTTTTCCTGTAATCACCTTCTGAAAATACAAAAAATAAAAAAAAGTATTTGGGAATAGTGGAAACAAACTGGACTATGTTTATTCATTGGGAGACCGAAATATAGGGCTGCATCCACATACCCTCCAACATTTTATAATAGAATAAAGGTGTGTCTGTGAAGGGGCGTGACTTGTCTCATGGAGGGGCGTAGCTTTAATCTGCTGTCATTTGCATATATGATGGGGTGTAAAATCTCATTTTACACCTTTTCATATGAGCATTTATAAGCACATATATAAGCACTCACAGGAGAGGGTCCTGTCACTATAGTGTCACGGCAGAGGGTCCTGTCACTATAGTGTCACGGCAGAGGGTCCTGTCACTATAGCAGAACTGTAGGAGTCTGTCCCCGCAGCTCTGCTATAGTGATCAGATGCTGCAGGACTAGAGGGTGACTATAGGGGGGAGGGAACTGCTGGGTCAGAATCCGGTACAGGAGCCATTAAAAAAAGGTACTGTACCTGCTAAGGAAGCACAGTTGGAGGGTTACACCTGTGTAGTCTGTCAAAGGCTAACTGTGTAATCCTGTACCATAGTACGCTTCCATGTGTAACCACCTCATGAAATGCATGCACATTATGCTTGCACAGAGTAGTTATGCATTTGGAATGTGTTAATTGGCTGCTTTGCATAATTCTGGATCTGGCCAATAAAGAAGAACTTACATTTTGGCTTTTGCCTATAATCACCTGATGAAAATGCAGAAACACACTTCATTTGGATGTCGTGGAATCAATCCGTGGACTGCATTCTACCGCACTGACCCTTTTCTGATCTCTGCTATGTTCCTAAGGTCCAAGGAGATTTTGACATTCGATCAGCAGCAGCAGAGATCCAGAGCCAAACCCCGCCCTACTATATCGTAACTCCCATGTATGCCCCTCACACGTAAGGGAGTCAAAATTACAGCACGTTACATTAATATCGCTGCGTCATCCGCACGTAAAATGGGAGCTTCGGGACGGAAGGTCTGACTGCACCACTAAAGGGGTGTGGCATCAGCCATGAAGACGGGGGCAGCATTCTAAAGTTGGGACATTTAGAAGAAATGCCCTAAATATAGAGTTTTGCGGAGTCTGCAAGTCATTTAAGGAGAAATTAGCAAAACTGACTCTAGTCTCTCATTAAAATGGAATCATTTTGTCATTTAATACACACCACTTTCTGTTACAGCTGTAATAAGATTACTTTTTTTTTTTTTATAAATTTTTTTGCACTTTGCGGGGATGCCGTTATTCCCAGAAAAGGAAATAGCTGCGTGTTTTTGCCAATCCACGCATACTTAAGTGGCAACGCGACTCCCACAACCCTCCTCTTGTTCTTGTGGATCTTTGCGAACTTCCACCTCCATAGAGCTGCCATAACTCACTGGGCCCGATTCAATCAATTTTTAACGCCATTTTTAAAAAAAAATTACGGGCCGATATTTTTTTTTTCCTATTCAAGTGTTTTTTCTTGTTGTTAAAATACACCGTTTTTTTACCGATAGCGTGAATTAAAAATCCGCCCCTATGAGAGGTGTGGATTTTTAACCCTGCCCTATCTTGTGCCCCAACAGGGCATGCTGATGCTTGTAGAACTACAAGCATCAGCATGCCCATGGATGCCAGGGCATGCTGCGCAGGTGCCTAGGAAAAAAAAAAATATCTTCTTAGAACGTCGCAAATCACCTCCTGCTAGCAGGAAGTACCTGGCGCTAATGACAGTTTATTAGCCAGTCTGAAATATCGTGAGAACGTTATTTCAGACACTGGCCAATAACCTGTCATTAGCGCCGGGTACTTCCTGCTAGCAGGAGGTGATTTGCGACGTTCTAAGAAGGTATTTTTTTTTCTCTGTTAAATTTTTTTACCGCTGGCTGCTGTTTTAGCGCAGCGGTAAAAAATAATTGAATATGCAAATTTTTAACATTCAATTGCCGGCGAAGGCGTTGTAATTTTTCCGACGCATTTTATTTTTTTTATTTCGCTGGCAATTGAATCGGACCCACTGTGTGTATCTTTGTGCGGATTTTGCTAAAGTATGTGCACCCTTTGCAAACCCTGCCCATACTGCCCTATTTAAATGCCACCCCCCACCCACTTTTCATCACTTACCTACTTACCTTCTTACAAATGTCATTAGTTAGGGAGTTGCACTCCATATGTAACTGGTTTCCATGCGTTTTATTTAATTTTTTTTCTCATTCGTTATTGTGCTGCTTTTATTTTTATTTTTTTCTCATTTGTTATTGTGCTGCTTTTATCTGCCCTTCAAGAATTCCCCTGCATTCACCCCAACTGGTTTCTCACCATTCAGAACGCGCCTCCTGATTAGATTATTAAATAAATGCAGTAAGGGCTAAGTATGTGATGTGAACTAATCCGTTTAATTGGTCTGCTAAAAATTTTGAAACAAAAAGCTTTTTTCTGTCACACAGTCTGTAGAAATAAATTCTCAGGGGGAGAGGTAATCGACCAGAGATGGGCCCTCTTCTAGGTTTAAACTTTGGAATTTGTGAGCCTTTATTCCACGTTATTATGCCAGGGAATCATTGTAGCTCCTGAATTTTAATGCAACATGCTAAATCTTGCCCATCAAATTATGCAGCTACACTATACAACCAGGAGCATTTTACGTAATCCAATTATCCACAAACCACCTGACACTGCTGACAAATTAATGGTTATAATTATTTATGGGCAGGATCTAAACTTAATAACGACAGTGGGCCGACACAAGCGGTGTGCATAAGGCGGGCTGTGTGATCAGACTTCATATGCGTGTGTCAGATAATACAAATCAGAATTTTGAACGTACAGAATTGGTTTCTGTATGTTCAGAGTTCCGTGCGTCAGGGCGTGACAGCACTCTGTCCGATGTGTTATACGCATTGTGGGTAGGGGTAGGCATTTAAAATGTACAGTATGGCCTGAGAAAGGCACTTTCGTATGAACAGAGGTAAGCGCGAATAAGTGAAGGTAGGGTTATGGACACGTAAGTCAGCCAAGTGACAGCCAAGTGACAGGGGAGTGTCATGGATGGGCATTATCCTCTTACATGCGTAACTTGTATGCGCTGGCGGACAGAATTCGGTCAGATTCCGGACCTATGTTAGATATCTTATATGTGGTTTGAATAGTTTTTTTGTTTTTTTTTCCTTTATGCAAAGCCAAAAGATTGTAGAATAATTTTTGTGGACTTGTTAAAATACAGGCAAACAAATTATGAACATGGTGTAGATCAGGGTCATTTGGGTGTATGTGGCACCATTTTATACTCTACACGCGAACGGACGTACTGACTACGTGAACGTACGCAGCTTAGCACGCCCATACTGTACACTTTAAATACCACCCCCTGCCTACTTCACGTAAAACGCACGTATTGTTGATTTACGTAAAATTGGCACGCCCACACGTAAGTATTTACGTGACTCATACGTGAATTTCCCATACGTTCACAATTACGCTACGTGAATGTGCGTATTTTCTATGGTGCGCATGCGCAGTGCGTACGTATCTGCGAATTTACGTCTCCGCCACGCGTAAAATCGCGGAAAAGCGTAGTTTTCTGGATCTGCCCCATTCTCAGTAGTAGCAAATTTTACTGTAGGTGCACAAAACCCTCTGAAACCTTCTGAAGGGCGCTCCAGGTCACTTGGGTGTTGCTATAGGGTGTGTTTGCGCAAATTGCCCCCTATCAGTAATTAAATACAGAATTTGTGCCTGCCCGATCTGGTGTAATTACTAATGAAGATACTAGTCATTCCATTACATCTGCATACACTACAAAACTAGAGGGCCTTTCAAAAAGAATGCCTATAACTGTATAGTATATAAAATATAAATGTATATAACTGAATATGGCCACAATTGTTCAACTGCTCTTATAAAACAAATAAGCCTGAAATACACACGGTTTAGATTCGGGCACCGTGTCTGTACTATTTTAATGCTTATATTAAAAATGAATGTACTGTGCCCTCACGTGCAATGTTCTGTATCAACCAATCCGATTACAGCGTTCATTTTTCTATCTCCATCTCTCTGGTTGGTCGGTTGATGGATACATTACACAATCTTATGGTTTACTTTCATTTTTTTTTGCAAAGAAACAGTCGCAATTTTAATTACATTTTTACTCACTCATTATGACATATTTTGCCCAAATGTGGTGTTATAAAACTTATACGTACAGTACTTGATTTATTGATCATCAATAACAACTGTAACCAAATTCAAACCCAATACGTACAAGGACGGATATTACTGACTGGTATAACTGTGTTCTCTTGGTAGTCCCTTATTGTGGGAGATGAAGAGTCTGTATTATGCAGATATTCCTGACCCTCTGTGGGCATGACAGGATTACATCACTTGCCCCCTCTTTTATTCCATGCTCACCTCTTGTTCTTACAAAAGTGTTGAGCTGGGGCTGCCTTAATGGTGATCACTGATTGCTTCATTCCCCGGGCGTTCTCTCTTTGAAGTGTGCTCTGGTCCTAGGATTAAGTTCACGGGTCACGATGTTTATTTATGCAAAGCTGCATCGTCTGTGAAATGGGCCTTTCAAGGTCTTGGACTTCAAACGCTGCAGATCCCGCTATCAGGTTGTAGCAGCAGTTGGCATCGCCTTTGAACAAATTAAGGCACCTAAGAGGAGATCAAGAGGGTAAGCAGTAGGCCTGGGTAAGGTTTATTGGGCGGAGATAATTGAATGGCTAAGGAGACATTGTTGTAGAAAAATTGAATGTGAGGCCTAGACTAATAAAATGTGGCTAAAAAGTTTAGTGCCCTGGACAAAAAAGGAAAATAGTACCCCCTGACCCTAGATTCTGAGCCATTTTAACGTTAAATATTAACTTACAGGTGTCCCCTTAAGATTTTGCACCCTGGGAGGCTAATACACCTATAAAGGGGGCACAAAGGAGGCTGATATACTTATAGAGGGGGCACAATGGAGGCGGGGCACATATAAGGGGCACAAAAGGAGCAGGTTCATTGATTTCATAAATGCAACACACAGTGTTCTGTTCTTCATTTTACATGTCAAAAGGGTTTTGTGGCTCCCAAGGTTTTCTTATCTGGGGGGAAACGGGTCCAAATAGCTCTTTGAGTGTTTAGGGTTGCCTACCCCTGGTCTAGCCTTTCTTGGTATGGTGTGTGACACAGGCCATGCACCATTTTAGTTGCTCTTCTTTGCACAGTCTCTAATGTATTTGTCTTTCTGGAGATATGGCCTCCAGAACTGAGCACAGTTGACACACTGACAGAACTGCACTAACTAACCTGGCCTGCCCCTAACCTGCACCCATTTTTTAGGAACCTTATGGCACCTTACGATTACCATACGGCTTCCTTAAGTAAACATGCTTATTTTCCTTCTTAGAAAAGGAGGAAAATACGCACGGAGAAACCCTCCCCCCGGCTAATCTAAATCCCTCCCCTATCCGATTTCTAACTAAAATCTCCCGGAGGCGGCATTAGCACACCTCCTCCTGCCTAAATTACTTTAAAGACCGCACAGAGTCAATCTACGTACCTAACCAGTAAGGGTAAGGAAGGGTCCTAGGCACGGAAGTCCTTCTGTGCTAGGGGAGCGGTCGATCTACGATCCCTGCCGCCTCTGCGGTAGTTGTCACGGCTGTAGCAGCAGCTGACTTCTGGATCTGGTCTCTGGAGTTTAGGCATCCATGAACTGATATAAGAATATGCAGTTTGGCTGGCAATATCCCCCTCTGTAAAATCCCCCCGTCACTTAGCTTAAGGTAAAAACATCTGCAGAATTAGATACCTTCACAATGGACTTGTTAAAGTTATCCTTGGCGCTATTTCAGGATCTCAACTTCCGATTTGCAAGAAAAGGAAATGAGTCTGTCAGAAATATTGCTTGTTGTAACTGTGAGGAAACAGGACAGGAGAAATATGGGTTACTCAGCCTGTACGCAGGACAAATCGGCTTTGTCATGGGGAATAGTTTACTTCTGAGACAAGTCACTGGTCACTTTATTTTGTTTTTTGTGTTGTTTATAGACTTAGTCATTTTTACCAAACTATACTAGCACATAAATAGTGATAAAATTAGAAGAAAAAAAAAAGAGACGGCTCCAAATTTTGGATTCCTGAGAAAGTGATTTGCAGGAATCCACGAGCATTGAGCTGCTCTATTCAGGAGTTCCCGGGAAATGGAAAGTCTGGATGTGCCAAGAGAGGGAACGCCCATGCTGTCATTTGGTTAAAAGGGAACGCCCACTCCAAATTCAGCCCCACCCCGCTCTTGAAAGCTTTATCACTCTTAAGTCTGGATGGGTTGAAATGCGTTCATTTATAGATAAGAATTCACAGAAATCTAGACCTCCCACGTGTTCCTTACGTATGGCGGTCTGGAACTCTGTCCAGGCGATAGAAGCGGACACCTCTGTCATCCCCTACGCAGATCCGTACAAAAGTACCAAATGCCACACGGTCCATGGGCAGAATGCAAATGACAAGGAACATGGCGTCATACGGGAATCCTAGTGAACGGCAATGTATTCCGTACGTTAGGAGATCCGCTCTGTAACATCTGGCACACGCATGTGTCAGACAGGTGCTGGATGGAATCTTGGATCAGGCTCTAAGCTTTTAATTTCTCTCCTGTATCTGAAAACAATGCAATCCTTAATTTTGGGGGTACACAATACATCTATTTCACCCAAATATCATGCAGGTCACATGATAAATGAGTGTTTTAAGTGAAATAGTTAAATAGTATCTATGCTCCCATGATCTTGCCTAAAACATCCAAATTTTACCAATCAAACTGTCACAATGTTGTTCCAAAGGACTGGATCCAGACTTAAGAAGGAGCTTGAAATTAAAAAAAGGAAAGTTACTCCTGGGCTAAAGCATGTTGATTGCAGGGGGGAGTCATATTTCATCTATTGCAAACAGTATTCCAATTGAGAGGTGATGTTTCCTATCCCAAGTCTAAATAACAGTGTGATAGTAAGTAGTCAGTATTTGTGTGCAGTAAGCAATTTAAAGATATGTCCCTGCATGCAAAGAATACAATTAACGTCACTCCTCCTGCAATCAACATGGTTTTGCCCAGGTGTAACCTTCCTTTAATTTCAAGATCCTTAAGTCTGGATCCAGCCTGAATTGTGTACACCCTGACCTCTATGGGTGTGCATGTTACAATCAGTTTGGGCAGAGGACCATGGGGGATGAAAATTCAGAACTTTCGGTTAAATCGTCATGCTTACCGTTGGGGAATATCGTTTAATATCACATTGTGTGATCTTATATGTAGCGTGTATCCAGCTAATGATTGGCATGTTGGTTTACCAAGACTGGTATGTATTAACTATTAATTAAGTGCATTTGAGACACAAAAACCAATGAAAATAACTTTTAGGGCAACTGGTGCAATTTGCGTTCTTAGATTCCCTTGTAAGGCTGCTCTCTGCTTGCTGTTATTTTCTGTTTGTTGATGTTTTTGGGATACAGCCTCCGTCCAGTCAGTAACTGCACAAGTTTTTGATTCTTGGCTGGATAACAAGGAGAAATTTACAACTTCAAAGGATCAAATAGGTTTCAAGCATTGCAGCGAAGATCAAAGTCCTGGCAGCCAATCAAGTGGTGTTGGGAATGCCAGTCACATGGATGGTGGGCATT
>WWET01003616.1:143316-167741 GCA_011038615.1 Limnodynastes dumerilii
TCCTGTATCGGAACCTTTGATTACAGCATACCTCCCGAATGGCAGGATTTAGGTTGGACAGTCCTGATTTGAGGGTTCCCTTGAAGGCATGTATGACCTTCCTTTAAACTTTGGAGGCATGCAATGCGGAGCGTCAGTGTAACTACTCCTCGATGCAGCATTGAATGAGCACTGGGAGTCACTTAGGAGAAGCCAAGTGTTTTACCTCACATCCCTATGGTGACGTGTCCAGGCCCCTCAGTCCTGATTCACGAATCTGAAATATTGAGGGGTATAGATAAAGTCTTTAGATTGGCAGATATAGCAAATCTGTAATGTTTGGTAATATTATTATAATTATATTAATAATTATTATTATCGCTTATTTATATAGCGCTACAAATTGTCTGCCGCGCTTTACAGAGAACATAAGCCATTCACATCAGTCCCTGCTTCCCATTGCAGCTACAGACTCCAATACTATATCCCTATCACATACATACATACATACATACATACATACATGCATACATACATACATACATACATACATACAAATACACACTAAGGTTGATAAAGTCTGCCGCCAATTAACCTACCAGCATGTTTTTTGCATGTGGGGAAAAATCGGAGCACCCGGAGGAAACCCACGCAGACACAGGGAGAACATACAGACTCCACACACAAGGCCTAGCCTGGGAATTGCACTCACGACCTCATGCGCTGTGAGGCACAAATGCTACTCATTTGAGCCACCATGCTGCCCAAATAGTAGAGATATTAATAGAGCTATTTTGCAAGGTCAGTGATTATCAGAGGTTTTTGCCAGCCAGATTTAAGGGCAGCAGATAGGATCCCCTATCCCAGGTAGGAGGGTACCATTTTTCAAAAGAAAAGGTGTAATAGAACACGAGGGCATGGATATAAACTGGAGGGTGGTAGATTCATAGGAAATGTGAGGAAAAATTACTTCACTGAAAGGGTGATAGATAAGTGGAATATTCTCCCATCTGAGGTGGTTGAGGCCAATACAGTAGAACAATTTAAACATGCTTGGGATAAATATAAGGGTATCCTAAATTGAAACCCAAATTGAGGGTAAATAGGGTCTAGGGTCAGTATAGGTTTAAATAAACAAATGGGCAGACTAGATGGGCCATGTGGCTCTTATCTGCCATCACTTTCTATGTTTATCTGCCGTCACTTTCTATGTTTCTGAGAGGTTTGTGTTTTGTATCTGATTATTGGATTCACGGGGGTCTGCTATAAAATTCAACACATTGCTCCACTAACCAGTTGCGCCAATTGATTTATCACAGTCAGGGTTTACTAAAATTTTTCCAACTTATTTGAACTCCTGCAATCTGTCAGTCTGCCTAGGCTGTGTATCGAAATACCAAGTGACGCTCACTTACCATCACAAACCTGCCCCTATGCCGAAAAATGCATGTAGTGTTACCGCTGCTATGTATGGTTATGGCGAAATGCGTTACGATTGGGTAGCAAAGATACGTGTACAGGGCAAATGTAGACAAAATTACAAAAGTGGGGGTAGAATCAGAATTTGGCTTCCAGTTCAATGTTCTTATAGGCAAAGTACTTTGGACTGGTCCAGGCCACCAAAAAAAATGCACATTTTCCACTCATTGAGCAGAAATCGTACACATTTTGCATGTGTTCCCACCACACTTCCAGAAATAATCTGCGTACAGATTTCCTAGCTGGAAGTGTTTACACAATAAATCTGCTGGTGCTCGTGAGCTTGTGGTAGAGGGGGTTTGTTTAAAAGTACATTAAGGGTGTGTTAAGCCACTTACGTCCTATCCAGACTTCCGGATGGAATGTCTGTGCGTGCTAACATGGAAGGCTCTATCCCATCCACCTTCTTAAATTTGGATTACAAAATCCCTAATGATAAGAGTGTATTAAGCAAACATGAACGACTGTTATCATTTCTGCTGACCTTGATCACGGATTGCTAATAACTTGTTTAAATGACATTGACCTGCATAACAAAATGTTTTATTTTATATTTTATAGATGATTCCAGTGCAGGTAAAACCAACCAGCCTCCTGATGGGCTTAATCCAGATACGGAAGAGTTTTCCAACAAGCAATGGGGTGAGTTGGAAATAAAAATTTTCCATTTCAGCTATGAATTTCATAATGGATATGGAGATAAAACATCTTATGGTTATGTTCTCCAGATAAATAGTACATTGTTTATACACCTTTTGTTTAGGTTTGGTGTAATATCCTCATCTAATTAATAGGGGCGTATTCAGAGATCTGTTTTTTTTTCATGTACGCAATTATACGCACGGCCGGAGCAAAGAAACAGCCACCAACAACCCCGACACTCCCCTCTCCCAGACATGCAGTCGGTGACTTCCGAGTCTCTAGACCCCTCTGTTCTTTACGTGTGTACTTTTATGCAAATATTCCTGTGCGCCACATTTTCATGTGTATGTCCCCAAGTGCGATTCACATGTACGTCCGTTAGGCACTTCTGTGCGTATAGTCTACGTAAACTACGTACATAGTTACTACGCATGCGCAGTTGTTCCGATCCTAAAAATACGCATGGAACTTCCCTCAAAAACGGATCTCTGAATACGGCCCTTTATTTTCCAAATAGTTAAGACGTTTTACTAAATACAAGTAAATTAACTGGAAAATTTAGCATTTTAAATATTTTTCTGTGGAATGAGCCAATATCGGAATCCTGAAGGTTTAGAACAAGCGGTTGGTTCATCATTTATAGGAGTCCTCTTGTTGACCCATTGAGCGTCTCTTTACACTACAGATGGCTTCAGTGTTAATATCTATTCTCTTCTTGACAGCCCGACCACGGTTTACGCAGCCGGCGAAAATGAGGAAGAGAGTTATCGCCCGTCCCGTTGGCAGCTCCGTTCGGCTGAAATGCATCGCTAGCGGGAATCCGCGGCCAGAGATCACATGGCTAAAAGACAACAAGCCTTTGACCACTCAGGAGGTTGGTGAGAACAAGAAGAAGAAATGGACCCTCAACCTCAAGAGCCTCAAGCCAGAGGACAGCGGGCAATACACGTGCCAAGTGTTCAACCGAGTGGGGAAGATCAACGCAACGTACAAAGTGGAAGTCATTCGTAAGTAATGATAGCGCTCTAGTAACGATGTCGCCTCTCTCTATCTCTCTCGTTATCGCTCCGGTATCATGAATGAGCCATGCATGAGCTGGCAAGTCTGATGCTCACTAGAATGAACCATAGGAGACATCTGGTAACAATCAAGAATCAGCTGTAAAGAGACACTAAAAACATGTGTTTACACTAAAACCGGGAGCACAGACAGGAAAATGAATCAAGCCTCATCCTAATGTCAGATTTGGCATTTTAACTGTATCAAAACGGGTGGAAAAAAAAAATAATACCACACCGGGAAAACGCCAGCCCCAATCTCTTCCTTCACGCCTTGTATGTGCAACCAGACTCGTCTGAACACTTATTGGCAGGGTTACAGGAAACTAAAATATAGTAATATAAGATATCTCCAGATAACAAAAGGCAGCCAATAAAAAAAAAAAACTCATTTTATGAAGTGTGAAAACACTCACCAACGGGTGATAGAACAGGGATTTTTTTTCTGCCTAGCTTTCATACCACTGACTGCTGTGATTCAGCTCTTTGTAAGAATATGTGCTTCTTAATTCCTACAGACCCTCCAACATGACCCATTCCACCAGGTACACAATACTCCGCTTCTGAGCTTCAACTGTCACTCACCCGGTTCTTAGTGGTTACCCTAGTAATGGTTTGTCGAAAGATCAGGAACAGAATATTTTGTACTTAGTGGAATAGGTCATGTTAGAGGGACCGGTCATGTTTTTTTTAATAGTCACAGAAAGCCTCTGGTGACCCATGTGACTGGTATTTATATTTCGTGAAATGCTGTCATTTTAATTAGCTTCCACATATAATGTGTCACTCAATTGGTCACATTAGCCATGTTTTGTTATAAAATATCTCCTCGTGTAAATTAAAGTCAATATTTTAATCTCTTAATATTTTACTAAAATTGTAGACAAGGAAAATAGTTTTATGTTGCCCACATTCTAGCCATAATCTGGTGACTATGGTAACCACATAAAATTGTAGCCAAATTTTTTTTTATTGTACTACATCATCATCATCATTATTTATGCAGCGCCACTAATTCAGCAGCGCTGTACAAAGAATATTTTTGTTATTCTATCAGTCCCAGTCCCATTAGAACTTAGTCTAAATTCACTTACACACACAGACTAGTGTTCAATTTAGTCAGCAACCAATTAGCCTACCAGCATGTGGGAGGAAGCCGGAGGACCTGGAGGAAGCCTACACAGACACGTGGAGAATATACCAAGTCCACACACACAAAGCTATGTCTGGGAATTGAATTCTTGAACTCTGTGTTGTGAGGCAGAAGTGTTAACTACTTGAGCCAATAAGATTGTTAGAATTTGATTGTTTTATATGGACAACACCCTCAATCTTCCTATTTGTAAAATTAAGTAATTATACAGCTTAGATTTAAATGAGGCTACGCAAAGGTTTACTGTGACCAGTTTCTAGATGTTGTCTCAATTGTTTATCAATACTCTTATTCAACAAATATTGTAATATATGTTTTGTAGGTGAGAGAATGGCGAGTGTCATATACTAAGCAATGCTAAGCTAATGTATTTAACTTTCTGTATTATCAGAGAGGACAAGATCTAAACCGATACTGACCGGTAATCACCCTGTCAACACTACAGTGGACTTTGGGGGCACCACGTCTTTCCAGTGTAAGGTCCGCAGCGACGTGAAGCCGGTGATCCAGTGGTTAAAGAGAGTGGAATACGGTTCAGAGAATAAATACAATTCCACAATCGATGTCGGCGGACAGAAATTTATTGTTCTCCCCACTGGGGAAGTTTGGTCTCGGCCTGATGGTTCCTACTTGAACAAGCTTATTATAACACGGGCTAAAGAAGAGGATGCTGGGATGTACATATGCCTTGGCGCCAACACAATGGGATACAGCTTCAAGAGTGCATTTCTGACAGTACTCCCTGGTGAGCATAAACTCTTGCATAGAACCTGAAATATAGCTTATTTAATTAACACTGTAGGCAGCCATTTTGTGTGATGAACAGATATTCAGTGTGATCAATTGAAACCAGTGAGGCCACAAAATGGCTGCATCCACTATGTGTATCTGACCAGCCTATTAAAATATAAGGGTTCATGGCCTGACAATAGTCTAAATGTCCTGATCTTGTCCATATAAACCACTAACTGTGTAAGTAGCAGACTGCTATCTCTGTGCTCACCCATAAAAGAAACTTAATAAAAGGTTTTATATTTTGAAATATAATTTTGATATTTTGGGTTACAAGGTACATATATTATTTTTTATTTAAAACAAATAATATATTTTTACTAAAAATATAGAATTTTTATTTTTTTTTATAATTTTCTGTGCATGCCTTTAAAATTTGCAGTACGATAATAATAAAGTTGTGTGTGGTTTTTGCCTATAAAAGGGCATATTTTTGTTTGAAGAAGTATGGTTATGCAAGGCAATTCACAATTAGCGTATGATAATGAGTTATGCGTACATTTTAATAATGTACGCCATCCCCCATCAATTATGTAGCCATCCACCATTATCAAAACCTCCAATATGACCCATTCCATTAGGTACAATTTACTCTGGTCCTCAGTTTACAACGCTCATTAACCTCCGTTGTTGAAGAGAAAAATGCTTTTTTAAAATATCAGTTATTTCATTTAAACCAGGTGAGTGACCGTTAGAAGCTCAGGAGCGGAGTATTGTGTATCTAATGGAATGGGTCATGTTGAAGGGTCTGCATTATGTGTGCATGTGTACCTTCACCAGGGCCCTGTAGAAGCAAGTTGATACTCTTAAATGAGTTGTAGTTGCTGATTTAAAACTGAACGTTAAATGTAACTTACGTACCGTCCCCTCCCCCAACCTGCGTTGGAATGCCCTGTACCACCCATATTTTATATGGCCCGATAACCTCAGCTGATTGGTAATTCAGTACAGTGGACTGGATCCAGACTTCACAGCGGAGGCTAACGTACAAGCCTTCCATGTCAGTCCTTAAAGTTTCCACATGCAGAAGGCTTACGTATGGAATGATAGCTCGTACGCAAGGGCTTTGGAATGCCCTTACCGTACGATTACCATTCCAGATCCCACCCACCGTGTGTAATGTGTATGCCACATGGAGAGTGAATTCCGCTTGGAACACAGAAGCCGAACAGCTGTGTTCCGATGCAGAATTCACAGCACTGCACATGCTCAGTACTAACGGACAGACGATTTACACATAATGGACCGGATTCTGACTTAATAACGTCGGGTCACTTACACACGCAAGGTGCATAAGTGGCCTGACTTCACTGGAGCGCATGTTCCCTTCAGATGTTATGCTAGGGTTACAATAGTAACCCTAGCGTATAAACAATCGGACGGAACTTTGTTCCGTTCAAGCCCATTTCAGTGGAAAAGCGGGCAGGGGGAAAATGCATATTGTACAGTGTAGGAGGGGGCTCCCACACTGCTGTGGATCAGCGATCTTACGGACCACTGATCCGCACAATAGAATTAATGAAAGAGAGGAGAGTGACGGGGTGTGCGCTCCCCTCTCTCTTGCGGACGTACAGATCCCCACATGTACGGAAAACGTGCAGGGGTCTGAATCCGGTTCAACGTCTTTAAGACGTCTGTCTTCATTGATCGTGGATCTGCTGACGAATGTGCCATTGATATGTTATGTTGAGTACGACTGGGCAGGCAGTGGAACGCAATAGAGGGGATACTCTACAGAATGCTCCAAATTGTCCTAGAAAATAACTGCTATTAAACACAAAGCATGGGATGAACGCAGTGTTGTCTGGCAGGTCGGAATCTGGCAAGGGTAGATAGGAACCTCTGGACCCTCCTTAGCTGTAGTTTCTGGCTTGCTGACATTAGAGGAAGGCATTAGAGACAATTAACCACATTTCAGTTCTGGGCTGCATTAGGCCTCTCTGCTGAGCGATGGTATTTTGAAACCACATGTTGCCGATGGGAGTTTATCCTGCTACATCCAGGCAAGACAAAATAAAACAGAACCTTGGAGGACTTTGCTGAACTAAAGCAAATTGTTTGTTTGTCCTTTAAGACCTTAATGAGACACCTACAACAAAGCCTTATTTGTTGGCCGAGGTCGTTGCTACTTGGCAGATGTTGTGTTATCAGAAACCCGTGCTGCACTAGTAGTCCGTAGCTAGGCTTGACATCTGTTTTTCATTGTTCTTCTCTGGTTTTAATCATCTCTCTGCATTTTTTTCAATCTTTTTTTTGTCCTTTCCTGCAACTACAGATCCAAAGCCTCCAATTGCACCTGTGAGTACGTCACCCAGCAGCCTTCCATGGCCGGTGATTATTGGCGTTCCTGCCGGAGCAGTTTTCATCTTTGGGACAATTCTCCTCTGGCTTTGCCAGACCAAGAAGAAGCCATGCTCCCCCCCTGCGGCGGCAGCCATCCACAGACCACAGCCGAGGGTTTGCATCCCGCAAATGGTGGATAAAGACTGTATCTCCTCCATAAACTATGAGGAGTACGTTGCCCAGCAGCAACATTTGCTCCCCCAAGGACCTATTTTGGCCAACGGAGTGGTGTCAAAAATGTACCCAAAGATTTACACGGACATCCACACTCATACGCACTCTCACGTGGAAGGCAAAGTTCACCAGCACCAACACATCCACTATCAGTGTTAACGGGCGTACGTAAAGAACTTGTTTCCTCAGCGGTACCTCAAAACTATAGACTGCTTGGATCAGCGCACACTGCCAGTAGACGTGAATCATGGACCGTTGTGGTCAACGCAGCCGTTCAAATCAGATATGGAATCATGAAGGATAACAGAATCTCTGTGTAATCGGGGGACGATGTTGCTGTTTTTGTGTTTTTTGTTTTTACTTTTTTGTTGTCTCTTTTGGGGAAGGGAGGGGATTGAAAAGGAAGTGAGTGGGACATAAAATTGGTCACTCGTGTATAGTTGAGTTGTCACGCAGGTGCCTTTTTCTTATTGGCAGAGTAGTAAGTCAAGGTCGGTGTTTTTGGCTTGGAAGGATCCTTATGAAGACCATCATACTCAGCATAAAATATAAGCTAGCCTCTTCAATGAATGGATATGTTCCACCAATCAAAGTGCCTGCTTCCCGTTTCCTTGATATCGCAAAGCCACCCTCATGTCTACACCCTACTTATTTAAGCCTTATGTTGTCTCAACCAACTTTAATTCTGCTCTTAAAAGATATTGAGAACGGGAAGCCACCAAGACCTCTTTCTTTTAGTCTAACTAAACCAAACGTGGATAACATCTACCTAAATTTCATACCTTTGAAAAGCAATATTTTACAGTCGATAATAGCAATAACATTTCAGTGGCTTTGAAAGATGCCTTAAAATCATTACTCTAATGATACAGACTTTATAAAGCAACTTGTGTTTATAGAAAACTGTGTAATTCTATATAGATTTTAAACTAAAGCCATGTATATTTAATTTATTTTGTTAAACAGAAAAAAATGTCTATGTAAAATATTATTTTCAACAAAATGTTAATTTCTATTTTTTGTTTCTTTTTTTTGGAGTGAAATTGTATGGCTATTTTAGATGTGACTCCTCAAGTGTAACATTGTAGTTTATAATAATAATAATAATAATAATGGTCATTTAAAGACTACAGCATTTGAGGATTGGTGGTTTTTATAAGGGGCTCAAATTATTTATTTTGTCGCCTTGTTGGATTGTTCCAATAGACCTCAACTGTAATCTTTAAATTGACAATTTGGGAGTCTTATTTTTGTATACTTTGCTAAAAAAAATACTTCTATATGAGCAACAATCCTTTTGACAATCTTGTAAAGAACCTTCCCTCGTTTGTAAGGTAAAAGACTATCAGACATTAGCTTAAAATATTTACTGTCGCTTGGTAAATATTACAAATATATTTCTTTTAATCTCACGTTCTACCCTCACCATCGGCATATCGAGACATCATTTTTTTCCCTTAATGTTAGCATTTTTAAAGTTCTACTTTAACAAGAAGCCATTGACTGGTTTTATTTTATTTAATAAAAGCCTTTAGTATTAAATACATACAGAAAATGCTTATCCCTGTACAAATCTGTACACCTGAGAATAGCTGGGTATACACTGCATTAACTTTCAGATGATGTGTTCTATTTAAAGGACATTACCAATGACTTAAGCCTCGATGAGCATGTCAGTTCATGTATATACACTGACACAATTTACTACCATGATCTGTCATTTTGTTCTCCCATAACCCTTTGTTCCAAAATCTTTTGAATATGCCGCCCACAGAGGCCGGGAAATAGATGCTGAATCGTAAGACAGAAGGTTAGGACAGCGTTCACATTAATGATTTGGACAGACAGTGTGACATCATCTATCAGTAAAATTGGAACTTTACAGAACTCCAAACAATACGATGCCTATACAAACTGACCTAGAGCATTGTGGCCCTGTACACACTGATACAGTCGCTGGACACTGTCATTTATCATGTGATCTGTACGATCATCGTTAAAAAAACATGCAGTGTGCACCCAGCTTAAGTGTATGTCTGTTAATCAGAAATCCTTAGGTAGCAGTAAAATATTGCCACTCAGTGACCAAAATATCCAAAACTGAGGATAAACATTTTCTTTAGTTATGAGAAGCTCAAAACACATAATAGGGGTGGGGGGTGTTAGATGACAAGAAACCCAATTTAAATATCTGCAGACATTGTCTTTTTAATTACCCTAACTTTCCGCTAACCAATCATTTGGTTGACCATGACCACACCTCCAGTGCATAGGTCACACCCCATTGGTACACTTATATTCAAATTAAAAATGGACTGTCCACTTTTAAATTGGATTATTGGGGAGGATATTACAATAAAAACAGCATGTTTTATTAAATGTAGACTTTTTTTTGTTGTTCCATTAATAAATTAAGCCAAATTTTGCTGCTAACCACATATGTATATGTTTTATTATTGTGCCTTAAGATCTCTCCGTTATAACAGTGCTATCAGGCAAGTCTAATAGTAAGCAATGATATCAATAATGATTCCCATCACACACATTTTGGTCTGGATTCACAGTTACGTAGTTTTCGTGTTCCGTACGTTGTTTTAAGAATTGAGCTACTACGCATACGTAATATACTAAAGATTGCATGAGCGCGATCTCTAGTATATTACGCATGCGTAGTAGCTCAATTCTTCGCAAGAGATGAAAATGTATTTATTATTTTTGCATGCAGGAAAAATGCTGTGCTGAATGCACTCAAATACTGGTCAGCTTTAATTGTAAACTATTTTAAAGTTGAGCCATTAACTCGAATTCTATTAACGCGTTTCACTTTTTTCGGTCCTGAAGTTTAAAATAGTTTTGCTCCTTTCTCTGCTGTTTGAAAAATTTATTGGGCTACAACCACCCACACCTACGAGATGGCCCTGATGCATATTTTCACCCTCAAATGTGAGAATAGCATCACCTTAGACATCTTAAATGAACGGGTCGATCCAGGCCCATCGGACTATTATATAACAGCCCATTAATATCTCCTCTTACACTTTCCTGCAGTGTTACACTGTGAGAATTCTCTCCTAGAATAAAGGACAAATGACATGTACCATATGTGACTCTAAATGGAAACATTCACCTAATTTTGTTAGGTGTGTTTGTACAGATAAAATAAACTCCCAACTTTGGGGTAAAAATACCTTTTTATAAGATTTTATTTTTTGGTAATGAAAAAAAATGTTTTGTTTTGTTTTATGTAAATGTTTTATCAAATGAAGTTAAATACCTGACAATACTTCCTTTGTAATAACCGGCCCTTTATGTTACTTTGTTTTTGCATCTAGACATGTAAAAGTGTATATTATACATTTTTGTATAGGAAGATGTGTATAAAATGTGCCATTTGTAGCTTTTATAAAATCTGCTTATGGTTCAGACATGACTACACTCTTGTGGTTTTATTCTATGGGTTTATTGTTACACTTGTGCCAGAATTCTGGGGAGTCGCAGGCCAACCACCTCCCTTTTTTTGTATTACAACAGTGTAATTATAAAATAAACATTTGTAGTAGTGACTGTACTGGGGGAAGAAAAAAAAAGGTTTAGTTTTGAAGGGTTGTAAAGAGAAAGGTTATCAAGTTCAGTAGCTACTTTGATCCATCCTGCATCTACCCAACAAGTAAAAAAAAAAAAATAGGAAAATCATAAAATACCCTAATTTGCTTTGGAAAGTTACAAAAATAGAACTATTCATTATCATTCCAACAATGCATTTATTCATATAAGCCTGTTATGTAAATATTATTTATAAAGTGCCACAATGTATGCAGCGCCGTACAAAATACAGTAGAGACGTACAGGGCAGGGATGGGCAGCATAGTACATAATAATATACAGTACAGACATACAGGACAGGGATGGACGGCATAGTACATAATAACAACAATAGGATGGAGGGTCCTGCTCGTGTGAGCTAACACACGAAGTGAGAGAGATGAACTAACAGAAGACAAGGAGGGGGAAGAAAGTGGACTGCTGGTGTGAGCGGAGGAGAGGGGTAAGGAAGTGCACTGCTAGTGTGAGCGGAGAAGAGGGGGAAGGAAGTAAAAAAAAGGGATAGATGTAGGATGCACTGAGGATGTTAAATTTATATATTTGATATATTTTATAAAAAGATGTTGAGGCCATGAATCTGTAGATATTGGGTTCGTTCTATAGGTGAACGTTGCCAACTTACCTAGCATATATTCGTGTGATTTTCAGAACTGAAGAGCCGATTCAGACCCAAATGCTACTTTAGCTGCGGCAGCTTGCGCTCTGAAGGGCATATTGTGGGAGGAGGAGACATGTAGTTAATGTACAGTGTGCCCAAGAAAGTGCACCTGATTCAGATCAGCACGCAGATGGATATAAGCATGGTTTACAGCGAAACGCGGTGGTAACTCCAGCGAGAATGATGCCTCTTAGAAATGGAGACAGCCAAAAGTAATTTTTTGTCTGTCTCTATTTCGACTAGGCAGCCATTTTCGATCGATATGTTTATTTTTATTTGATCAGCATACTTTCCCATTCATTTTTGGAAGCACCACACACTGGACCTGTTGCACCCGCCGCAGACACCACTGGAGAGGTCAGTACCCTCTCTGGGGATTTATAGGGTTAGGCTCTGGGGAAGAAAGGATTAGAGTCATGGAAGGGGAGGGTTAGGGAAAGGGTTGGCGTTACGTTTTCTACTTACCTTTTGGAGCACTGTGTTTGGTTCTCCGGGGATCGATTGCTGTGCCTTTCCCAATAGGGCCGTTCTCAGCGATGACCCACAGCCGTCAAAACATTTGCACCAGGTCATGGCTAAGTCCCAGAGGCTGACCTTCCAAAACTTATTTCTGTGTGTTAGAATTTCAGACTTAAAACATAATACTAAAGACAGGAAAATGCTGTTGTCAAATATGTAATTTATGCAGTAATATATAAATTCATTCTTACTCCTGGGCTAAACCATGTTGATTGCAGGGGAGTCATATTTCATCTGTTGCAAACAGTATTAGAGTTGAGAGGTGATGTTTCCTGTGATAGTAACGCTGGTCAGTGTCTGTGTGCAGTAAGCAACTCAAAGATATCTTCCTGCATGCAAAGAATACAATTACCTTGACTCCTCCTGCAAGCAACATGGTTTAGCCCAGGAGTTACTCCTTTCAAGCACTTACTTAAGTCTGGATCCAGCCCATTGTCACTTGGTGATTGAAGTCCTCGCACTATTCATGACCTCTTTTTACATATACATTACAGTGTACTACCCTGCTCTTGTGCAACGTGTATGGTCATGTTACTGAGTAGTGCCTGCTTTGTGCCTATATGTGACATGCCACACTTGCAATGCTATACAGAGGTTGTGTGTTAGGATCAGCCTGCAGGTATGGTAGAACGTGCTGCATTCCAATTTGTTTATGCCACTGAATCAGGCCCAACCTATTTCACTGCTCTTACTTCAGGGTTGCCGACTCTCCCGGAATATCCAGGAAACTCCTGAAATTCAGGCAGTTCTCCCAGTATCCAGGGAGAGTGTGCAAATCTCCCGCAGGGGACTCGAGCGTGTGGTTTCATTCAAAGCACAGCCTCAAGCTCCGCCCCCTAGCCTTCTATTCATAGTGTTGCTAGGGACTGGGCGGGACCTGATGATGCAGTTATCAAGCCCGACCCCCATCCCTAGAAATACTATGAAAACGGCCAATGAGGATCAGGGTGCAGGGCTTTGGGACACGATTTGCATAAATTGCTTCTTTAAGCCCTGTTCCCATATTGGCCCCCATCTCTTCCCTACTGGCTCTCCTGGAGGAAAGCTTTCAAAACTTGGCAACTCTGTCTTACTGTAAAGAACTACATTGAAATCTCTTAGCCGGTCGGGTTTCAGCTAAAGCTCTGAGGAATCGGACATGATACCCAGGGTAACTGTGCACCAGGGCCTGGAGACTACGGCCTGGTGTTTCATGGAGGCTCTGATGGTGGGGATAGACTTGCAGGCACCCAGTAGGTCGTGGTCCCTGTTGGCAGCTCCTGTTACCAGATAATTCTGCTACCTAAAGATGGTGACATAGAGATGAGATAAACAAGACAACATAGAACAGGCAGGATCTGATGGAGTATCTTAAAAGCCCAAGGAGAGTTACACACTCACAGGCGTAGTGATAAACCGAGTGCAAGCACACTGTCCAAGGCTGTCCAGAGACAATTCCGTCCTAGATGGTCCCACAGTGGTGACCATGAATATGAGTAGATGATAGATACCTGTGAGGAACATAGTAAAGTACCGGGAGGGTGTCAGCGAGGATATCAGACACCAGGCGACCAGAAAAATAAATGTATTGAATTGTAAAGTACCCAGCTGGTGTCAATAAGAAACAGACAGCACAAGACAAATTGGTGCATGGTAGGTTACCCAGATGGCCACTTAGAGACACAACCACAGGATACTGAGCAAGCCTTCACTCACTCAAGCATGGAAGGAGCTGTCCGGAACCTAGGGCGCAGGAAGGACGGAACCAGGGAGCATGCAGGAGAGATACACCAAGGAGCAGGCCAGGAAGGTCCAAGGAACATACACAGCAAGAACCAACAAGGAATAATCCTAATAGCAGGAATAGAGCAACACTGACGCTATAACCTGCAGCGTGGTATAGGGCTGCCAGTTGTTTACAGAGGCTGCTGGCCAATCGGAAGCCAGCAGCTGTCATGCCCCCTCCACAGATTAAGTGGATGATCTCCCTGACTCCCTGGAGCGTTTGCCCATCTCCCCGATGCTGATCCAGTTCCAGAAGTCATTGCAGTATGATGACAGAATTTAGAAATTGTGCCTTACTTTTTTTTTTGCATTGAGGCCCATGGAGGCGGCCATTTTCATGGAGACCAAAATGTAATCAAAGGCAACAATAATGGACACAGAAATGAAAAATACACTTTGGTCTCTTGTTAATCAGCTGCAGTATCACCTACTTTTGTATCTTCTATAAAGATGAAGAAGTCACCAGATCTCCTATTCACAGTCTCCACAATAATTCTGAAAGTTTTAATTCACTGACAAATTAACTACTAATAAATACTGATGCTGCCATTTTTATTAACCAATAGTTTTCCCGGAAGTGCTAGACATACCCATGGGTGGAGCTATTCACAAGACACACCCTTTTGGTGGTACAGGACACATCCCTTTGATGCAGCAGTGCTATCACTGTCTCACTGATGTTCTTTTGCAAAAGTTGGCCATCATGATTTAACCAGGTACTTCTTGGACAGAACATTGCCTTGTGCCCTGCTCTGTGCCGCTCCTTCCCGGCTGAGAGGTGGCGTCCTTTTTCAAGGATTAATAAAGAAAGATTACATTTCTCGGTCTCATCTCTTCCTCCTCCGATGGCTGCACTTCAGCCTTATACACGGAGCATTCCTGTCAGTGGTAATCAGTCATTCTGACGGCTTTTATAGAATGTTTTTATTGCCTCTGGCTCTCTTCCACATCAAGGGGAAAACGGTAACAATGGGGGCTCAGTGCATTAGGATCAGCGCCTGGCTGTTACCGGGTTTCTCTCTGCCTCTTTGTTTTACTTGGTATTGGTTTTGACACACTTTATCCGAGTAACTCGCAGTTCATTCCCTGTAACAGAATATTGTGTGAAACAATAGGCGAATTCTCTGTCTGTGTGGACGTGCTTCCAAACTGAGCAGACGGTTCGTTGGCATCTCGTAACAACATAAGCTACTTCTTTGCTGGGAAAATAAATATTCTGACAGCATGGACTGGAAGCAAAGCCATCTGTTTATACAGCAATAAGGATGACTTTTTGTTCTTGTGCGTTGTGCCCATGGAATATCACCTGTGGTCACAAGGCACCGTTAGAAACTCTCACTGTGGAGGTACAGTCTGAGGGCATGGGGGGAGGGGCCTGAGGATGTGTTTTATGCAAATCACACACGAAGCCCTCCCCTGCCTAATCAAAGATGGGGCGGGGCTTGTTGTATTGAGCTCTGTCCAGCCTTGATTATGGTCAGGGCTTGAGGCAGGGATTTGCATCAAGGCGGCGAATGGTGAATATTTCCCAACTCTTCTTCTAACCCTCCCCTTACATTAGCCTCACCCTGATCCTCATACTTTATACAGTATATAGTTTGCCATTCCAAGACCCAGACGTAATGGGTGTGGTTCCTCGTTGAGACTGGCCCTTTTGTGACAGGGCCGTTTTCAACCAGCCATTTCCGATGTCCTACCACCAGCGATTGTTCCTGTCCCGCCAGAGGGAGAGAATCGAAGATCCCCAGCGGCGACTGGTGGGTATTCCTCCAACCCTTATCCTAATCCTCACCCTTACCCTAACCATCCCTTCTCCAATTCATCCCTTCCCTGCAGCCTGACCCTCACCTTCCCCTTCTTTGATTCATCACTTCCCCGCATCCTGACCCTAAGACTCCCTTCCCCGCAGCCTGACCCTAAGATTCCCCTCCCTGCAGCCTAACCCTAAGACTCCCCTCCCTGCAGCCCAACCCTAAGACTCCCTTCCCCGCAGCCTAACCCTAAGACTCCTCATATACTCACCTCCGGTCTGGCGAGTCTGCGGTGGCTGCTTGTATTTCAAACAGGGCAGGTTATCCATGGGGCGATCGGGGCGGTCGTCCCGGGGCCTCCACACACAAAAGGCCCCCACAAATTGACGTGAAAGAGGATGGATGTCAGTGATTGACATCCTCCTCTTAAGCACAGAGGACCTGATTCACACTTAAGAATCTTCTTAAAATAAAAACTTTAAGTCACTCCTGGGCAAATCCATGTTGTTTTCGGGGGGAGTCAAGTTAATTGTATTCTTTGCATGCAGGGATATATCTTTGAATTGCTTACTGAAAACAGATACTGACCAGCTTTACTATTACACTGTTATTTAGACTTGGGCTGGGAAATATCACCTCTCAACACTAGTACTGTTTGCAACAGATGAAATATGACTCCCCTGCAATCAACATGGTTTAGCCCAGGAGTGACTTTAAGTTCTTATTTTAATGAGCTTCTTAAGTGTGAATCAGGTCCAAACTAATTATTCTAAATATCAAGTATAGATCTTTATTTCATGAATTAATTGATTCATTCATTAGTAAGTATGTTCTTATCTATAACCCATACTTTCAATAAATCTTTGAAGTATCGGCCCTGCCCTTAAACTCCGCCTGATCTTGGAGCTTTAATACAGTTGAATGACAAATAGCAATCTGCTGTGCAAGCTGAATCGTAAGAACTACTGTATATAAAGAACCCAAATGATTCATTCAAGAAAGACAAACCATCGGGGCCCCGTAGATTTGATTGGGCATCCAAAGTTCTCGTGAGGAATATGCCGCTCCCCACTTTTCTAATTTGAACAGAATATATGGGAATTTCAGAATGGAACGTTGACTTCCGGAAATATTATTTTTTGACAGAAAGCATCATTTATGCCTTAGTTTATTCAAATGAGAGAGAGCAAAACTAGGAAGAAAACTGTGGTTCTTTTATTAGATTTTTAGATGGTTTATTCCCTGTTAGAGGTTGAATCCAAAGTCCTAATCCACTAATATTCCTCAATAGTGTTCTGGAAATAAAAGGATGGGCAATAAAGCTGAATGGACACAAAAAGGGGTGGGCAATATGGTTGGCTAGAAATACATAAAGGTGGCAATCAGATTGACTGGATACAAAGAGGGGGCAATAAGACTGGTTGGACACAGAAGGAGGGGGTATAAAGCTGACTGGATACAGAAGAAGGGGAAATAAGACTGGTTAGACAAACAGGAGGAAAAATAAGGCTGACTGGCCAGAAATAAAGAGGGGGCAATAAGGGTGGCTGGACACAAAAGGAGTGGGCAATAAGGCTAACTAGATGCAAATAAATAGGGGGGTGGGGGGCAATTTTTCTGTATGTTAATGTGAAGCAGGGGCCCCACACGATTTAGTTGCCATGGGGCCCCCACAGACCTTAATCCAGCCCTGATTTCGAACATACAATTTTCTTACCGGAGACTACATCCCAAAGGACAGGCCATGCCATTGTGACATGGAGCATGAGTCAGTCTACTCCTGGCTGGTACACTTCTATCCCGCTGAGGTCTATTGGAATCTTTATAAATATATCTGGAATGTGTTGGTACATTCTGTTATGACATTGATATAATATAGGCACATAGACATAGGCATTAGAAGCTGTGTAGTACAGTATAGATGGTTGTAGAAAACTATTAGCCCTCTCTGTGCTCATCTGCACCATTTCTTTTTTAGCAATAAGACCACTTACCAAAAATGGAAGTTGACGCCGGGTTTTAGCAATCACAATCCTGTACCTTGTCTGGGTTAAATCCTGTTTATGTCCTTGGATGCAATGTTTGCATTTGTGATAAACAGTCATTTATAATAGGAGCTTAGCTGATAAGGTTTATAGCCAAGGGAACAAAAATCAGACCACCCTCAAGTCTATATTTTAGGCCTTGTAAATGGTTGACTCCGGCATATGTAAGGTCTCTGTGTGAAGGCTATGTCTTACTTAATGGCTGTCACTTTTTATTAGCAATTAAGAGACGGCTGCAGCCTTTCCATTTTCATGGGATTAAAAATGTAACTGCTCCCACTTACATGGACTGACTTCTGACAGCTTCCTTATGCTCACCCTCCTACTTGACCCAATCCATCAGGTACAATATAATCCGCTCCTGAGCTTCCAACTGTCACTCACCTGGTTTAATTGAATTAACTGATTTTTTAAAAACTATTTGCTTCTTCAACAAAGGTGGTTATCATAGTAACTGATAGTTGTAAACTGAGGAGCAGAGTATTTTGTACCTAAGGGAATGGATCATGTTGGAGAGTAGGCTTATGTCTACTTGTGAACTCAACCCAAACCTCCTTCCTTGTACAGGCCTGGCCAGCCTGTGGCTCTCAAGGTGTTTGTGAAACTACGAGTCCCAGAATGCTTTCTCGGGTATCAACTATAAGGGGAGTCTTAGGGTCTGGCTGTGGAGAAGGGAGTCTTAGGGTTAGGTTTGCGGGGAGGGAGTCTTAGGGTCAGGCTCTTGGGAGGGGAGTCTTAGGGTCTGGCTGTGGAGAAGGGAGTCTTAGGGTTAGGCTGTAGAGAAGGGAGTCTTAGGGTTAGGCTGTAGAGAAGGGAGTCTTAAGATTAGGTTGCGGGGAAGGGAGTCTTAGGGTCAGGCTTCAGGGAGAGGAGTCTTAGGGTTAGGCTGCAGGGAGAGGAGTCTTAGGGTTAGGCTGCGGGGAAGGGAGACTTAAGGTCAGGCTGTGGGGAATGGAGACTTAGGGTCAGGCTATGGGGAAGGGAGTCTTAGAGTCAGGCTGGGGGAGAAGAGGCTTAGGGTTAGGGGAGTGAAAGAGGAATAATCCGCTCCTGAGCTTCCAACTGTCACTCACCTGGTTTAATTGAATTAACTGATTTTTTTTAAAACTATTTGCTTCTTCAACAAACGTGGTTACCATAGTAACTGATAGTTATAACTGAGGAGCAAAGTATTTTGTACCTAATGGAATGGATCATGTTGGAGAGTAGGCTTATGTCTACTTGTGAACTCAGCCCAAACCTCCTTCCTTGTACAGGCCTGGCCAGCCTGTGGCTCTTAATGTGTTTATGAAACTACGAGTCCCAGAATGCTTCTTGGGTATCAACTATAAGGGGAGTCTTAGGGTTAGGTTTGCGGGGAGGGAGTCTTAGGGTCAGGCTGTGGGGAGGGGAGTCTTAGGGTCTGGCTGTGGAGAAGGGAGTTTTAGGGTTAGGCTGTAGAGAAGGGAGCCTTAGGGTCAGGCTGCAGGGAGAGGAGTCTTAGGGTTAGGCTGCAGGGAGAGGAGTCTTAGGGTTAGGCTATGGGGAAGGGAGTCTTAGGGTCTGGCTGTGGAGAAAGGAGTCTTAGGGTTAGGATGCAGGGAAGGGAGGCTTAGGGTCAGGCTGTGGGGAGGGGAGTCTTAGGGTCTGGCTGTGGGAATGGGAGTCTTAGGGAGGGGAGTCTTAGGGTCAAGCTGCAGGGAAGGGAGTCTTAGGGTCAGTCTGTGGGGAGGGGAGTCTTAGGGTTAGGCTACAGGGAAGGAAGTCTTAGGGTCAGGCTGCGGGGAGGGGAGTATTAGGGTTAGGCTGCAGAAAAGGGAGTCTTAGGGTTAGGCTATGGGGAAGGGAGTTTTAGGGTTAGGCTACAGGGAAGGGAGTCTTAGATTCAGGCTGCAGGGAGGGGAGTCTTAGAGTTAGGCTGCAGGGAAGGGAGCCTTAGGGTCAGGCTGCGGGGAAAGGATGATTCCCTCACTCTGGCAGGACAGGAACAATTGCTGGTGGTGGGACATCGGAAATGGCTGGTTGAAAACACCCTTGTCACAAAAGGGCCATTCTCACCGCCGAACCACACCCGTTACATCTGGGTCTTGAAATGGCAAACTATATACTGTATAAATAACGTGACCATTTATTTTTTTCCTCAAAACGGGACATCTACTAATTTTTACGGGGGCCCACCACTAAGTCAATTGGTGTGGTCAAAAAGTCATGGCCGGAGAATGGCTGTATCAATGAAACAAATAAAATAAACTGTGTATCATCTATTACACCCACAGACTGTTTCAACAGCTCAGTGTGAAAAGCGTTATACTATTTATTCTCAGTTCCAGTGACCCATATAATTACAGTGAGTATCCTACTGACATATATACAAGGCAGAGAACATACTACTGATCACCATACAATAAGGACCACTTACGATAATAACAACTTCATCCTAGTTACCACCATACAATACAGACTATATCCTAGCTATTGCCATACCATACACTCTGCACCCTTATATCACTATACAATACACATTGCATCCTAGTTATCACCATATACCGTATTTTTCGGACCATAAGACGCACTTTTCCCCCCCAAAAAAGTGGGGGGAAAGTGTGTGCGTCTTATGGTCCGAATACTCACCTTGGGGTATGAGCAGGTCCGTCGGGACCCGCTCCGCGTGGATGTGGTCAAAAAGTAATGGCCAGAGGATGTTTGTATCAATGAAACTTGCAAATAAACTGTGTACCATCTGTTACACCCACAGACTGTTTCAACAGCTCAATGTGAAAAACGTGTTATACTATTAATTTTCAGTTACAGTGACCCATATAATTACAGGGAGTACCCTACTTGACATATATACAAGGCAGAGAACATACTACTGATCACCATACAATAAGGACCACGTAAGATAATAGCAACTTCATTGTAGTTACCGCCATACAATACAGACTATATCCTAGGTATTGCCATACCATACACACTGCACCCTAGTATCACCATGCAATATACATTGCATTTTAGTTATCACCATATAATGCACATTGCATCTTAGTGATCTCTATACAATGTACATTGTATCCTAGTTATCGCCTTCCAATACACATGGCATTCTAGTTATAGCCATACAATACACATGACACCCTAGTTATCGCCATACAATACACATTGCATTTTAGTGACTGCCATACAATAATAGTTTTATTTTGTCATTAGCAGTGTGGTCTGCATATAAATGTTGTTTGCGCCACTGGACTATTTCTATTCATATTTGTCTATCAAAAAAGCAACTTTATTCATATTAATAGGAAGAACCTAATAATATAATAGTAATAGTAATAGTCTCAATGTACCCATGTGATATATAGAACAGAAAAAAAACCATTTTACTGGGCTGCATTCAATTAAAGCAAATTTATGAAAGTAAAACAATATGAGGAATTAACTAACAAAGTATAGAAATATACACATATTAAATATACCTCTATCCAGCCTTTCTATCTCCTCTTTCTGTGTGTTTCTTTACAACCATCAAATACCCTCCTCCATTTGTGTGTGTGTGTCTCTACAGTAATCTAATCTCCACTCTCATGGACAGCTATCCAATCTCCCCTCCTTGTGTGTGTTTGTGTTTCTACAGTCATCTTTTCCTGCCCTCTTGTATGACTTTAAAGCCATCCAATCTCCCCTAAATGTGTGTGTCTCTAGAGCCATCCAATCTCTCCTCTCCTTGTGCCTTGTGTGTGAACCTCCACAGTCAGCCTTTCTGCCCCTTCCTTGTGTGTGTCAGACCAGCCAGCCTTTCTGCCCCCTCCTTTTGTGTTCAATACGCCTTATTGCCCCTTCCTTGTATGTGTCCAGTCAGATTTATTGCCCCTTCCTTGTGTGTGTCCAGTTAGCCTTATTGCCCCTTCTTTCTGTGTGACCATTAAGCCTCAATGCCCTTTTTTGTGTCCAGCCAGCCTTTTTGCCCTCTTTTTATTCCTTTCAGTCAGCCTTATTGCCCCCCCCTTCTGAGTCCAGCCAGCTTTATACCCCCTCCTTCTGTGTATCCAACCAGCCTTATTGCCCATTCCTTCTGTGTGTCCAACCAGCCTTATTGCCCCCTCCTGTGTCCAGCCAGCCTTTTTTCCCCCTCCTTCTGTTTATCCAACCAGTCTTATTCCCCCCCTTCTGTGTCCATTCAGCCTTATTGCCCCTCCTCTTATTGCTCCCTCCTTCTGTGTCAATTCAGCCTTATTGCCCCCTCCTATGTCTATTCAGCCTCATTTCCCCTTCCTTCTTATAGCTGCCTCTTTAGTGTGTGCCCCCTTCATGCTATGTAAATCCACACTCCCCAACGCAAAATACCTTCCACCAAAATAGAACGGGACATTTCGGCGTCCCGAAGCAGGACACGGGGACAACAGGACAGCCCCTCAAAAAACGGGTCGTATGGTCACGTTATGTATAAAGTATGACGTTCCCAGTCCCTAATATGTAGCACATACATTACAGTATATGCCATTCCCAGACTCCATTCAGTCTCTCACACCCCTTACCTGACAGGATTGCAGCAGATTCTTGTCCCGGCCAGGCTGCAGTGAGAGGCTGTAGACCTGTGATGCTGTGTGATTCACTCACACATGTGCACTATGGTCTCTGTGCTGCCACTGTAGTCCGGATGATAAGCAGCCCACAGGTTCTTTTATTTTTATTGATTTTTTTTTTGCACCACTGGTGTATTTTGGCCAAATAATGATGAGGGAACTATGAATAAGGGGAATCAGCAATATTTTGTTTTAATGAGCCTAATTCAGACTTAAGAAGGAGCTTGAAATTAAGGGCCTGATTCAGAGATCCGTCTGCGATCGGGCCGCAAATATACGCATCTATGTGACAGGTTACACCCACCAGAATAAACAGTCACTCCGAAAGGGCCGCAGGTTACACCCACCAGAAAAAACAGTCACTCCCCTCGCAACCTCCGGCCGGACCTAAACTTCCATCTGCATAGACTTGCCCTATCTGGCCGCACTCACTTCCTGCCTTATGTGTATTAGTTGCGTATATTTAGGGCCCTAACTCTGTAAGCGCGCCCACTTTCCCTCATCTCAATGCCCCCCCCCACCAATTTCTATGCAAATCCTTAGTTGCGTATATTTCCGTCGCACTTAGGGTCGGAATCTTCCCCGTCTGATTCGCAAGTCCGACCTTAAGGCATTACTGACCTTAACTTCAATGTACATGGCGTTGCACTATTACTACGCATGCGCAGTTTATGCAAAATCGATCTGATTCTAAATATACGCACGGAACTATCGTTAAAATCGGATCTCTGAATCAGGCCCTAAGAGAGGAAAGTCAGTCCTGGGCAAAACCATGTTGATTTCAGGGGGAGGCAAGGTAATTGTATTCTTTGCATGCAGAGATATATCTTTGAATTGCTTACTTCACACAGATACTGACCAGCGTTACTATCACACTGTTATTTAGACTTGGGATAGGAAACATCACCTCTCAACTCTAATACTGTTTGCAAATGGTTTAGCCCAGGAGTAACTTTCCTCTCTTATTTTCAAGCTTCTTCTTAAGTATTCAGCTTCTATCAACTAGACAACACTTAACAAGAGTCCCCAGTGAGGTCGTTGCCTGACTTTTCCTACATATGACATACCCTCCAACATGACCCATTCCATTAGGTACAAAATACTCTGCTCCTCGGTTTCCAACTGTCAGTTACTATAGTAACCTCCTATGTTGAAGAGGCAAATAGTTTTTTAAATATCAGTTAATTCATTTAAAGCAGATGAGTGAGTTGGAAGCTCAGGAGCGGATTAAATTGTACCTAACGGAATGGGTCATGTTGGAGGGTCTGCATATTGTCTCAAGTCACAAAATGGCCGTCTTTGTAGCAGGTACTGTGAGTGGTCTATATGCATTGTAATTGTGATTGGACTAGACAGTATTTGCAGAGTGTTCCTGCTTATTAAAGTAAAAACTCTTTTATGTTTCTCAGTTTATAGAACTCTCTCATAAACAAGAAGTCATGAAACCAATCTCGTGTGTTCCCAGACCATGAACAGGTGGTAACATCGCTAACACCATAATGCGTTCTACAGAGAGGAAGGTCTAAGGTGTCCATGAACTGTCCATTATACGGGAGCAGATAAAAGCCTCACAGCTTTATGTGATGAACTCTGACAGAGCCAGGGTTCCATTAGTTCTGCTGTTGTTTAAGTCTGGGGATGTTCATGTGAAAATCCTGTGCAGTTTTCATAGGAAGCCTGTGAACTTGTAGCGTATTCTAAATCTAATATTAATGGTTCACATAACAATGGCCCCAATCCAGGTCTGTGCCTGCGCCAGCTGATGTGACGTTTCTATGTGTGATTTTCTACTGTGCAGGCTCTAAACTGAAGAGTCGCGGCCATCCCCTCCCCGCAACCTAACCCTAAGTCTCTGCTTCTCCCATCTATCCCCTACCCGCAGCCTAACCCTAAGTCTCCCCTTCTC
>WWET01003617.1:2363-18584 GCA_011038615.1 Limnodynastes dumerilii
GCCCCTTCCTTACGCTGGCTGAAGTTAGGGTAGCCTTCAGCCGGCATAAGGAAGGGGCCATACGCCCGCACAGGGGGAGTGCCAGGGTAAAGTGAACACCGATATGCTGTGCTTTAGTAAGCACAGCGCATCGGCGTAGCTCTGGATCAGGCCCTAAGACACTGAGCTCCCTGAATCACTCATTTGCTCTGCTTTCTGTCTGTCAAGTGAGTGAATGAGTCAGAGCAACATCACACAGGTTCTCCCAGACAGCCTCCGCGCTGCAGCCTCGAAGAGCAGGTGAAAGTTAAAGGAAAATGAAGAGGAGCCTGAACTGGAGCAGAGAAGAGAGAATAGAAAAAAAAGCATCTGCAAAGTCAAGGTAAGTTATAAATAAGTTCAGCATTCCAGATTATATGGTGTAATAAATCTGTATTACAGTCACAGTAATAATTGTATTGCTTGAGAATAGATCTATGGTTAATGATTGTTGTGATTGCTGTTAGGATCCTTGTAACCAGTATGACATCTATTTCTGGTAGCTTTATTAGGGACAGTGTTTTACTATTTGTCTTTTCTTGGTCAGTAATCACTACTGCACCTGTGTATCCTGCTACAAATGTTATCTCTTTTCAGACTTTGTAATCTTTACTGTGACAGTGATACTGCATGGAATACTGCATAGGAGCTCCTTCCTGTGACACCAGCATCACTAGGAAGGAGGAGAAGGAGCAGCAGCGTGCCACGGAGGGAAGACTTCTAAAGGTAAGTGAAATGAATAAATACTAACAGGCTGGAGTGGTTACACATGGGTTATATGGTGGGGCTGGTGAGACATGATAGGGAACTGGACGGCTGGAGAGACATGATAGGGGTTGGAGTGACATGACTTGGGAATACTGGGGGACATTTTTATTTCTATGATGGGGGGGAGGGGCCCCTGTGCATTGCTTTGCCCAGGGCCTACAATACTGTTAAGACGGCCCTGATCCAATTGTCCATTGAAGGCCTTTTCTGATGGAGGTGGATGCTTCAGACGTGGGGGACCTTCATTACTGTGCCTACTTCTCAAAGAAATTTTCAAGTGCAGAATAAAATGGTAACTTCAGGAATCGCAAACTGTTACCCATGCATTTAGCCTTGGAGGAGTAGAGGCACTAGCTGCAGGGAGCCAAACGGACATTAAAATTCTCATCGATAACAAAAAATTGGTATTCATTGACTTGACCAGGCAAGCCAGATGGACGCTATTCCTCACAAGGTTGAAGATCACAATCACATATCGACCTGGCTCTTTGAACTAAAGGGTTGATGTATTATCCTGCTCCTTCCTGCCAAAGCATGAACGCACAGCCTCTCCACTACCCATTGTTCCCAAGACCGTCATTGTGGTTGATTTGTATTCACAATTTTAACAGGCACAGGATGCAATACACCCACTGTCATTGTGCCACAAATTTCTAGGAAATCAGTGGTTCTTGAAACCCACACCACCAAGACTGCAGCTCACCCAGGGATCCAAAATTGGCATTACTGTCTCAAATGGTCTGGTGGTCTGCAATGTCACAAGACATTTAGGAATTTGTGGGAGCATGTACAATATTTGCCTGCAGTAAAACCCCTTAGTCTTCTCCTATTGGTCCACTCCGACCATTATCTCTAAAGGTCGATAGACACATCTCTCCATGGATTTTATTACTGTCCTTTCTGTACCAGATGGGAATACTACGATATGGGTGGTTGTGGACTGATTTAGCAAGATGGAACTATTAGTGCCACTCCAGGGACTTTCCTGTTCCAGGTTTTTAACAAATCTGTTCATCAAGAATATTGTCAGGCTTCATGGCCTTCCATCAGACATTGTCACTGATGGATGTTCCCAGTTCATAGCCCAATTTTGAAGAGCATTTTTTAAGCAGCCTTTCATCGGAGTACTATCCCCAAGCTATTGGAATGATTGAGTAAGTCAACCAGGCATTAGAGCAATTTCTGCGATATTATATCTCTAGACTTTAGGTCAACTGGGTGGAAAATCTGGCATGGGCAGTTTACATTGTCACAAAACATGGTACCTACAGTCAAACGCAGCCTGTATTTGAGTTCGCCAGCCGCACTGGTCCAGAACTTCCATTGCGGCCTGCTCTCTCCTGAATTAGGAAAGGCTGGCATTTCATGATTCCTGGCTAACCTTAGCTCCATAGGTGTGCACATTGTTCAGTTAATGCACGGCCAGATTAATAATGGGGCTGATGGGACTACAGCCCCAGGCTTCTGTTGATAATCCGGCCCATTGGTAGATCCAGCAGTATCCTGAGCGGCCTGCCAGGCTCCTGTATGTATGGCCAAAGGATTATAAACTGACGGCTTTTGATTGTCAGTTGCATTTGAAGTTGTCAGAAATTGCAGGGTGAGAGAGTGACAGAGCATCCTGCACAGACTTAAGCACAGATGCACAGTCACTCACTCCCTGCAACTTCTGACAGCTTTCAGTGCATGCTCTATCAGTTGACTGGCAAATGAGGCACGTGACCTGCATTATCTCACAGTCAGCCGGCACGCCAAGAGGAGTGCGCTGAAGATCAAGCATGAAGTGTCATTTAGAAGAGAAAGAACAGATTCAGTAGGAGGAAGAAGAAAAGTAAGAAGCAGCAAACAGATAAGTGTTATATAATCAAATACTGTATACCCCTGTGTGTATATGTAGGTATATATACACACATAAACACACACACACACACACACACACACCAACTGTATAGCTAAGTGTACATATATAGATAAATGTCTATCTGTGTAAATATATATGTGTGTGTTTGTGTATATAGCTATATATCTTAATATATATCTATACATATGTTTATATATCTATGTCACCAGCATTATAAATAAATAAAAATTATATATACATGCGCGCACACACTATACATATAAAAACGGATCCACGTGCACACACACTATACATATAAAAATTAATCCACGCGCGCACACACTATACATATAAAAACTGATCCAGGTGCACACACACTATACATATAAAAACTGATCCACACACACTCACACACACTATACATATAAAATCTGATCACACATACACACACTATACATATAAAAACCGATCCACGTATATACACACTATACATATAAAAATCGTTTCCTTACATGCCGAATTCCTCTCAGACCTCCTGTGTCTCACTTGTGGCACGCACACTGTCTGCCTCTAATACCTCACACACCACAGGCACTCCAGTCGCCAGGTCCCAAATTATAGCCACCATGGCGACCGGTATTGTCGAGCCATGGTGTAGATACATACATATGTGTGTGTATATGTGTATATGTATGATAGATAAATATCCAGATATATGGCTTTGTGCATGTGTCTGTAGATGTTGATATGATTATATATCTGCAAATATGACAGATATGTATATACAGTATATATATATATATATATATATATATATATATACTGTATATACATATCTGTCATATTTGCAGATATATAATCATATCAACATCTACAGACACATGCACAAAGCCATATATCTGGATATTTATCTATCATACATATACACATATACACACACATATGTATGTATCTACACCATGGCTCGACAATACCGGTCGCCATGGTGGCTATAATTTGGGACCTGGCGACTGGAGTGCCTGTGGTGTGTGAGGTATTAGAGGCAGACAGTGTGCGTGCCACAAGTGAGACACAGGAGGTCTGAGAGGAATTCGGCATGTAAGGAAACGATTTTTATATGTATAGTGTGTATATACGTGGATCGGTTTTTATATGTATAGTGTGTGTATGTGTGATCAGATTTTATATGTATAGTGTGTGTGAGTGTGTGTGGATCAGTTTTTATATGTATAGTGTGTGTGCACCTGGATCAGTTTTTATATGTATAGTGTGTGCGCGCATGTATATATAATTTTTATTTATTTATAATGCTGGTGACATAGATATATAAACATATGTATAGATATATATTAAGATATATAGCTATATACACAAACACACACATATATATTTACACAGATAGACATTTATCTATATATGTACACTTAGCTATACAGTTGGTGTGTGTGTGTGTGTGTGTGTGTGTTTATGTGTGTATATATACCTACATATACACACAGGGGTATACAGTATTTGATTATATAACACTTATCTGTTTGCTGCTTCTTACTTTTCTTCTTCCTCCTACTGAATCTGTTCTTTCTCTTCTAAATGACACTTCATGCTTGATCTTCAGCGCACTCCTCTTGGCGTGCCGGCTGACTGTGAGATAATGCAGGTCACGTGCCTCATTTGCCAGTCAACTGATAGAGCATGCACTGAAAGCTGTCAGAAGTTGCAGGGAGTGAGTGACTGTGCATCTGTGCTTAAGTCTGTGCAGGATGCTCTGTCACTCTCTCACCCTGCAATTTCTGACAACTTCAAATGCAACTGACAATCAAAAGCCGTCAGTTTATAATCCTTTGGCCATACATACAGGAGCCTGGCAGGCCGCTCAGGATACTGCTGGATCTACCAATGGGCTGTAGGTGAGTAGACTGTAGATTCATTTGCTATATGTGTACACAGGAGGTCTCTGTTAAGACACTACCTGCATTTGAATAGCCTGCAGCGGCCATGTTTGGGGAGTGGTCAGACTCCCAAATAAAACTAAACAGTAGCAAGATATATATCATTTATATTATAAATTTACTTATCTATGTTCTAAATTTGTATTCAGAATAATTTATGTATTTTTTTTCTACACCCTGATGGAAGCTGCAAAGTACAGCTGAAACATTGGTATATACCAGGGGCAGTGCTCTATGTAACGGCTGCAGAAGCTCATACAGGAACTTCCTGTATGCACATGAAGGAGGAAGAGCGCCACGGAGGAGGAAGGAAAGAGGTACACAAAGGTAAGTAAAAAAGGGGAGAGGCTGGAGAAACATGGTAGGGAATACTGAGGGGGGCTGGAGAAACATGGTGGGGAATACTTAGGGGGGCTGGAGAAATATGATGTGGAATACTGAAGGGGCCTTGAGGCATATGATGGGGAATACTGAGGGGTGCTGGAGAAACATGGTGGGGAATACTGAGGGGGGCTGGAGGCACAAAATGGGGAATACTGAGGGGGGCTGAAGGCACATGATGGGGAATACTGAGGGGGACTGGAGGCACATGATGGGGGATACTGAGGGAGGGCTGGAGGCACATAATGGGGAATACTGAGGGGGATTGAAGGTACATGATGGGGAATACTGGGGTGTTAGGACACTCCGGATTTACCTGAGGAGTACCGGAGTGGTTCTTAAGAGAGTAAGGGTGATACCCCAGGTTTACCTGGCTAGTACCGGGGTGATCAATGAGAGGATAGGAAGAGTGGGTGAGCTGGCTACCGCAGTGCGGAATCTTACCTTCAGGTGGTCTTCACCAGGGTCCCTGATGGTGGGGATGGCCTTGGGCACTCCCCTGAAGGCGTGGTCGCGCTCCGTTGAACCTCAGCTCAAAGAAGGGAAGATATGAAACACCCGACAGTGAACTAATAGCAGACCAGAAGAACAAATATAAAGTGGGAGCAGGATAGGTTGGAAGTGACCAACCTGACTAACAACGAATAACAAAGAACAGAGAACGAAAGACTAACGGAGGGTCACACAACTGACTAAACAAACCAGGGCTCACTTACAACTAGCACACAGAAGTATCTCTGGGGAGAACACAAACACTATCACACAGGTAAGTATAGGAATACAAGGCTGGTAAATACAAATAGGAGGGAGACCCAAGGAAGGAGATAACACTAGGTAGGATAGGGGATGGAACTAGGCAGGAAAGGAGGGTCGACCAGAATCAGATCACTAGGAAATCACAGGGCTAGCGCTAGGCACACAAAGATAGCAGGTCACAGTACTGGCAAGCAGAAGCTATAACCGGCGTGAGATGCAGGGAGAGGAGACGTTAAATACATAGAGGAGCCCATGGGAAGCGAGCCGCGAGCACGCCACTACACAGGATAGGCTGGCGTCCTGGTTGCCGTGATACAACCAGACGCCAGCCCGACGGAGATACTGAAAGTGCGTCCCTAGCAACTAACTGTAACGGCCGCCAGAGGGAGCACAGACGCACGCTGCACACGTCCAGACCCGGGAGAAGAGGAGAGACACTGCGGCTGGGATCCCTGTCACTATGCGCCAGAGCAGGCGGTGATGGAGGCAAATGATGGGAGATACTGAGGGGGGCTGGAAACACATAATGGGGTAAAGTAACCTTCAACCCAGCGTCTTTTTTCAGAGTTCAAAATGTTTTTGTTGCATGCAGAAATAAAATTTTGTTTTCTCTGAGCAGGTAAGCATGGAGCCCTAACATTACCCCCCTTTTGATGAGGGGTTAAGGAACCCCTAGGTGCAGGTTTCCTAGGGAACTTGGTATGGAATTCCTTGACAAGCCTATCAGCATGAAGGTCTTGAGCAGCTACCCATTCTCGTTCCTCTGGACCATAGCCCTTCCAATGAACCAGAAAGTACAATTTCCCACGCACCCTCTTGGAATCCAAAATATTCTCTTCATTGCCATCAATAATGATTGGAGCTGGTCTGGAACAACCCTTATGAGGAAATTTGCTAGGAGATTTAAAGGGTTTAAGAAGGGAAGCATGGAAGGTATTAGGAATATGCATGGAAGTGGGTAGTTTCAGACGAAAAGCCACCGGATTGATCTTCTGAACAATACGAAAAGGCCCAATAAAGCGAGGTCCAAGTTTACGCAAAGTCTGACGAAGACGGATGTTTTTCGTAGAAAGCCAGAATCTATCTCCAACTTTGAAATTACACAGAGACCAACGTTGATCCACCCTGGTCTTGCAGACAAGTGATGCCTTAATTAAAGCTTTCTTGATCTTCTTCCAAATACTCTTAAAACGATTGACAGGAAGCAGTAGATTAGGATCTGAAGATTGTTCAGGAAAAAATAACGAAGTAGCACGAGGATGGAATCCGAAAGAACAGAAGAATGGAGATGCCTTAGTAGAAGAATGGGTAGAATTATTGTATGCAAATTCTGCAAAAGGTAAGTTGTTGGCCCAATCTCTTTGGGAGGAGGAGGAAAAACATCTGAGGTACTGTTCTAGAACCTGATTAACTCTTTCAGTTTGCCCATTTGATTGAGGGTGATAACCTGAAGAGAAGTTGAGTCTGATTTGTAAAAGATTACAGAAAGCCCTCCAGAATTTGGCCACAAATTGGGAACCACGGTCAGAAACAATTTCCAACGGTAAGCCGTGTAATCTAAAGATTTCTTTCAAAAAAATTCTGCAAATTCTTTAGCAGAAGGCAGGCCAGGAAGGGGAATAAAATGAGCCATTTTGGAAAATCTGTCAATAACTACCCATATGACAGTGCAGCCCCGAAATCTGGGAAGGTCCGTGATGAAATCCATGGAAATGTGAATCCAAGGACGACTTTGAATAGACAAAGGGTGGAGAGGGCCAATTTGAGAACATCAACAAGCCCAGCGAGCTTTCGAGGATTCAATCTCTTAGCTGTTTTGATAAAGGCCAAGGGGTAGATCCAGAACTATGTTTTCCGTACGTTTATTCGCATAGCGGATTTTCGTGCACGTAAATTCGTTACATTCCCCTTGGCACACCCCTTGAACGTACGTATTTTGTCAAGATACGCTTTCCAAACCCTACCTTAACTTTTTCCAACATAACAGCAGTCATATGCAGACGTACATATGGGCTAGACGAATTTACGCAGCTAAGCACGCCCATACTGTACACTTTAAATACAACCCCCCGCCTTCTTCACGTATTTCTGACGTATTTTGGACGCTCGCCCACACATAAGTATTTACGTGACACATACGTGAACGGCCCATACGTTCACAATTACACTACGTTATTGTGTGTATTTTCTATGGTGCGCATGCGCAGTACTTACAAAAACGTGATTTTACGTCTCCGTCACGCGAAAATTCGCTCTGAAGCATTGTTCTGGATCAGGCCCCAAGTTCTTGTGGTCAGTGAGGACAATGATATTATGATTGGCTCCCTCCAGCCAGTGCCCTCATTCCTCGAATGCCAGCTTAATAGCCAGAAGTTCACGAATGCCGACATCGTAATTCCTTTCTGCCAAGGAAAATTTCTTTGACATGTAGGCACAGGGATACAAACGATTGTCCTTGGAATCAAATTGAGAAAGAACAACTCACGCACCTACATCGGAAGCATCTACTTCCACGATCAGGATCTGGATGACGGAGAATAGGGGCTGTGGTGAAAGCAATCTTGAAATCTTTGAAAGCTTTTTTAGCCATACTAGTCCAGTTGGCCGTGTCAGCACCCTTCTTGGTCAGGTCCGAAATAGGAGTCACCAGTACTGAAAATTTCTGAACAAAGCGTCTGTAATAATTCGCAAATCCTAGGAATCTCTGGATATCCGCTAAGTCAGTGGGTTGGGCCCAGTCGAGGATGGCCTGCACTTTGGCTGGGTCCATGGCAAAGCCTTGAAGGGAAATCAGATAGCCCAGAAACAATACTTTAGTCACTTCGAACTCACACTTGTCCAACTTGGCGTAAAGCTGGTTCTCCTGGAGTTTCTGAAGCACCAAATGGACATGGTGATGATGTTCCTTCAGGTTACTGGAGTAAATTAAGATATCATCCAGATACACTATGACAAAAGTACCAAGAAATTCTCTAAGGACGTTATTTATTAAATCTTGAAAAACAGCAGGTGCGTTGCAGAGGCCGAAAGGCATAACGAGATATTCATAATGCCCGGATTGGGTATTGAATGCTGTTTTCCACTCATCCCCTTCGCGTATCCGGATAAGGTTGTAGGCACCTCAAAGATCTATTTTAGAGTAGATGACGGCGTCCTTCAATCTATCAAATAAATCAGAAATAAGTGGAATGGGATACTTGTTCTTGATGGTAATCTTATTTAAGGCTCTGTAGTCAATGCAGGGACGCAGAGTACCATCCTTTTTGGAGACAAAGAAGAAACCAGCTCCCATGGGAGAGCGTGAAGGACGAATAAATCCCTTCTGTAAATTATCCTTAATGTAGTCATCCATAGATTTACTCTCCGGGATGGAGAGAGGAAAGACTCTTCTTTTAGGGAAAGCTGCACCTGGCACTAGCTCAATGGCACAATCGTATGGATGATGGGATGGTAATTTATTGGCTTCCCGTTTGGAAAACACATCTGCAAAATCTTGGTACTGGTAGGGTACAGACAGGACGTCCGGAGAGATATTACGCATAGGTGTCAGTAAACAGGTACTGCAAGAATCTCTCCAGCGAATTATTTCACTCTTCTGCCAATTGATTTCAGGGTTATGTTTACTAAGCCAAGGGTGACCCAGAAAAATCTTAGCAGCAGGCAACAGGATGACAAAAAACTGGATCATCACGGAGTGGCAGGCTCCCACCATGAGTTGCATAGGTTCAGTAATAAAAGAAATTTTCCCATCAGGGAGAGGCTGAGCATTAAGTCCACAGGCAATAATAGGAGTGGTAAGAGGAAGAATTCTGATTCCCCATTCACTTGCTAAAGTGGAGTCAATAAAGTTCCCGGATGCTCCACTATCAACGTAAGCATGAACCTCCTTGGATAAGCCGTTGAATTTTAACAGAACGGGAAGTAATAAAGAATTGGTAGAGGAGATAAGACTGGCATCCAGATGAATCTCCTCTAAATTCATCTGGATTGGTCATTTCCCGGCAGCTTTATTTTCTTCGGACAATTGTCTGCCAAATGGACTTTACCTCCACAGTATAAGCAAAGGACCAAGGAGCGACGGCGGTCCTTCTCTTGTCTTGAGAGCCGATAGCAACCAATCTGCATCGGCTCCTCTTCTGCAGCTGGAGTTAAACAAGGTGGAGAAGTAGAGGGGGAGGAAAAGAGCAAAGACCTTTCAGCCTTCCATTCCTTGAACCTGCGATCTATCTTGATGGGTAGCTTCATAAGGTACTCCAAGGATTCAGCAGATGGGTATTGTACCAAGGAGTCTTTTATATGTTCTGCCAGTCCCAGATGAAACTGTGAACGAAGAACAGGATTTTTTCACTGACAAAGTGTTGCCCATGTGTGAAATTCTCCAGCGAACTCCTCCACAGACTTACGACCTTGTCGGATTGAGCGGATCTTAGTCTCAGCTGAGGCTTCCTGATCCGGATCATAATAGATAACTCCCATAGCAGCAAAGAAGTTGTCCACGGATTGTCGAGGCGGATGGTCAGGTCCCAAGGAAAAAGCCCAAGACTGGGGTTCCCCTTTGAGTAGGGAGATAATAAGTCCAACCCTTTGGAATTCAGAGCCAGAAGCAGTGGGTCTCAACTGAAAATAAGGTAAACAGTTGTTCTTGAAGAGACGATATGCTGAACGATTACCGGAGAAGTGGTCCGGAAGTGGAGCCTTGATATCCTGAACTGGTGCCGGAGGCTCTGCAGGAGCTGGCTGGGCATGGAGTGCGGCGATTGCCTGATCTTGGTTCTCAACTTTAGTGGTCAAGTTCTGGACCATTTGTCCTAGATGAGAGACTTGGGTAATCAGTGCTTTAATTGCTTCAGAAGCTGTGGGATCCATGTTGAACTTGCATTCGAAGTAGAGGCACTGGAGTCGCCGAGTCAACTCTTCCAAAAAATAATTGTTTTTTTTGTGGCCGGTTATAATGTTAGGACACTCCGGAGTGGTCCGAGAGAGTGTAAAGGTAATAAAGGTTTACCTGGCTAGCACCGGGGTGATCACTGAGAGGATAGGCAGAGTGAATGAGCCGGCTACCGGAGCGTGGAATCTAACCTTCAGGTGGTCTTCACCAGGGCCCCTGATGGTGGGGATGGGCTTGGGCACTGCCCTGAAGGCGTGGTCACGCTCCGTTGAACCTCAGTTCAAGAAGAGAAATAAGAAGACACCCGACAGTGAACTAATAGCAAAACAGAGAACACAAATATAAAGAGGGAGCAGGGTAGGTTGGAAGAAACCAACCAGACTGACAACAATTAACAGAGAACAGTACACAAAAGACTAGCAGAGGGTCATACTACTGACGGAACAAACTAGGGCTCACTTACCACAATCACACAGAAGTATCTCCGGGGAGAACACAAACACTATCACGCAGGTAAGTGTGGGAAGAGAATGCAGGTTAATACAAATAAGAGGGAGACCCAGGAAAAGGGGTAACACTCGGTAGGATATGGGATGGAACCAGGTAGGAAAGGAGGGCAGACAGAATTCAGTTCACTAGGAAAGCACAGGGCTAACGCAAGGCACACAGAGTAGCAGGTCACAGAACTGGCAAGCAGAAGCTATAACCGGCGCGCATGACAGGGAGAGAGAGAGCTATAAATGCGCAGGGGCCAATGAGCAGCAAGCTGCGGGCGCGCCAATACAAGAGATAGGCTGGCGTCCTGGTTGCTAGGATGCAGCCAGACGCCAGCCCAACAGAGATACCAATAGTGCGTCCCTAGTAACCAGCCGCGAGGGACGCCAGGGGGAGGAGAGACGCATGCAGCCAGTGCCAAGGACCAGAGGGAGAGAGAAGACGCTGGAGCTGCAAGTCATGCTGCGATCAGGTAAGAGGGAAAATGCTGCCTGCAGACAACGGGACCTGACACCCATAGAGCTGAAATATTTCTCTAACAAGGTGTTAGGCTAACTCTGGAGCAGAAACAGTGGTCTATGACCCATATCATAGTGAAATTATTTAAAGAAGGTAGATTGGTGGTGAAATTCATGGAAATATCCGACCATGGAATAGAAAGCACACAAAATGGAAGTTGCTCAATCAATTTATAGGTAAATACAAACAGATACATAGAAGGCAGGAGTAATCTGCTAACCAGCAACACTGCCATTAACCAGTAACAGACTATACTGCTCTATCTCTAAAATAAAACGCAGAAATGTCCATTACACATATTTCTGCAAATATATGATAAGCCACAAGCCACCGTCAAGGCCTTTATGCATATGGTTGTCCTAACTCTAATAATGAGAGCCCTATGTTTTTAAACCGAGAGCCAACTTACCTCAGGAGACACCCTTTAAAGGTGTAATAGCTGCTGTGGAACAACACCCCCTCTCAGCTGCTGCTCCCAGACAAGCATGAAATAGAAGGAAAAGGTAACAGTTGGATCAACCCCGATGGAGACCATCTGAATTATATTGAATACAACTAGTGCAAGCGTTCACAAAGTGTTGGACAGCCCAAAAGAGGTGGGGCTGATCCAGAGTTTGGGAGTAAGATAAAACAGGTGCAAGTGTTCAGCTCGGCTAAACCGTTTTGCAATGTAAGGAATGCTAACTAATTTTAATTCTTTTGCATGCACTTAAAATACTTCTATAAATACATCTATAAAGGTATTTTATTTCAGAGACCTGTCTGGATCATTTATCAGGATTGGATCCTTTGTTAGTGAGGACGATGGAAAGAATAAAGTTGAATAGCCACAAATAAACTTCCAGAGTAATTGGTAAGACCAAGCTATCTTTAATGATTGCCCTTAAAGGGGATGGTTGAGGACCATAGGCGTGTCTATAATGGGTGCAGGGTGTGCAGTGCACACGGGCCCCTCAGAACAGGGGGCCCTGTGGCATGCAACCTGCACCCTGGTTTGGCTGGGGAAGGGGGGACCATTCAGCATCTATTTCTTTCCTCTAAGATCTTCTGGAGGGATGAAATAGATGCTCCCCCTGCTGTGGGGGGGGGGGGGGGCAACCCCGTGCCCTTTTTCTGCCCGCGAATCGGGACAGTTCTGTCTCAGGTAAGGGTGCAAATCCTGCACAAGGGCCCCCTCACTTCTTAAAACGCCCCTATTGAGGACAATTTATAATTGCTTTTTGTGGGTCCATACACTGTGCAGAACCCAAGAGGATGTAAGATAGGAATGGTATGGATTATTGGTCCTTAAATACTGAAGCACCTCCTTGACCAGCTGGCCATGGAAAGAAAGTTGGAAGAAATAAATGAGTATTTCATGGAGACTATGGACTAAATCCAGACATTATGAGCCGTATGCAGTTTTCCGATATGTTCTACTGCGCATGCGCAGTAATTCTGTAACGTAATCTACTTGCTGCAACGTAGATTGAGTATACGCGGTCTTAAAGACTGCATACGGCCCAATAGTATTAACTATTAAAACAAGAATTTTTGTGCTATTAAAATAGGTTTAAAAAATATGCCCACAATAATCACCCATAGTAAAAATATGGTATATTGTTTTGGGCATTGTTACAATATGGAGTAGTATCAATTTAATAATACAGAAAATGGGACCTCAATGTTTGCAATCACACAAATGGAGTTGTGCACTGTCATTGTTTAAGTGAGGGTTGTACAAATTGAGCCCCCAATACATAATCCTCACCTCAATACATTTCCCTTTGTGATTCCTAAGTTGTGCCTGTTGTCATTGGTTCTTTCTGTTTTACTTAATTTAGGAAAAGAAATTTCAGAAAAGTTAAGTGGATTTCCAGTTAAAGATTTTAATGAATTTTATGTATAAGCAAAATGAGCTTCATAAAGCTTTGTAATTTAGTCAAATGCACCCCATTTCTCCATTTCCCAAACACATTGCTATTTCGGGCAAAATTTTGAATATGTCTTTGAGAATTGCTGCTGCTAGGGATGCCATTATTTTCTTTAGGAAATTTCTTTATTTAAAGTCTGTAATACAGAAATCAATACATTTTACTTTGATCAGAATCCTTAGAAAAAACAAATAGAAATTATGTGATCCAATATATATGTTCAAATTCTTGTTGTGTGTGTGTGTGTGTGTGTGTGTGTGTATAAAATTTTCAAGAACTGTATTCCGGTTGGAGCTGCATATTTTGTCAGTCCCGGGCCCCACAATTTCTGATGGCGGCCCTGCTATTGTTTCAAGAGTGGAAAATATGCTCCTATCTCTAATTGCCACACTATTCATCAGCTGTCAACACTGCATTGAGAAGCAGCAGAAAAGAGCTGTGTCCTGCCAGCTCCAGCAGAGCAAATTATTATTTTTACTGTAGCTGAGTTTCTCTGTTAATGTCTCCTCCCCAAACCCAAAGTAAGTCTCTGACAAAAACAGTATTTATTCTCCTAAACAACAGTACCAGGAAGTGATGTACAGAGGAAGAGTAGTCATGTGATCAGAACCAAAAGGTAAGCAAAACAGTGCAAAAGAACAGGGATTATATTAGTGCATTTTACCCCAATCAGAATTTTTTGAAAACTAAAATACAACAGAAATTTGCTAATTGTGTACATTTATTTTTGTTTATATTTTTAATTGTATTTTTCATAAAATAATTCTAAGATTTAGTGGATTTTGTTTCAGTTTAGTGCATTTGTGTTGTGGACAAAGCACTCATAATGCACTATGGCAGTGGCTATTGCAGGATTTTGAAAGCGGGTGGTTTCCAATGTTTGTAATACATGTGGGGTATATTAGGGTCTGAACATGCCACACTAATATAAAGTACATGTGGGATATATTAGAGGTCTGGAAAAGGCACAAAGTATAATATATATGGTTTAAATGAAGGTTTGGGAATGGCAAACCATTTACAGTATATAGTGTACCATTCCCAGATCCCTAATATACCCAAAATGAACTTTATAGTATGCCATTAATAGACTGCTAATATATACTATATATTTTATAGTATGTTCAATTACTAGACTCATATATTCCACAAGTATTATTAAGAAATAAAAATAAAAAGGTCTAAAAATCGAAAGTGAAATATTTCAGTATAATTAAATTGAATATAAATCTGCTATATATGTCCTCATAATACTATGTCATGTGTCTCCATAAATCATACCTCCCAACAATTGGAAAGAGGGACAAAATTATCATGGCATGGTAGAGGGTGTGTGTCTTGTACCACCCAGTGGGTATGTCTAGGGAAGTGGGTGTGTCTTGCACTGCCAAGAGGTGTCTGCCCCTTATTATATGCCTAGATCCATATGTCTAGCCCTTTTTATGTGTCCAGTCTCCATATGTATGCCCCGGTTTATATGTCCAGTCTCCATATTGTCTGTCCCTTATTATATGTCCAGCCTCCATATTGTCTGCCTCTTATTACTTGTCCAGCCTACATACATATATCTGCCCCTGTTTCTATGTCCAGCCTACATATATGTGCCCCTATTATTATGTCCAGCCCCCACATTGCCCATGTTTCTATGTCCAGTCTCCATATTTCTGCTCCTGTTTTATTGTCCTGCCTCCATATTTATGCCCCCACTTGTCCAGCCTCCATATTTATGCCCCCACTTGTCCAGCCTCAATATTTAGATCCCCACTTGCCCATCCTCCATATTTATGCCCCCACTTGTCTGCCACTCTTGTTCAGCCTCCATAGTTCTGCCCCTCTTGTTCAGCCTCCACAGTTCTGACCCTCTTATTATTGTGTTTCTTATCTGGTTCTTGCTGCTTCCTTCCTCCGTGGTGCCCCCACGCTGTCTGTCCCTCTCCCGGCGATCACGTGTTGACATAAGCAGAGCTGATTATACAAGGCTACTACGGGCCTTGTATGACAATATCTCTTTCTATAAATGACAGTGACCATCACTGTCATTCACAGAGACTGATTTGGTCATACAGGGCTCCCATAGCAGCGCTATATAACCAGCTCTGCCTATGTGGAAAAGAAAAGAAAAAGCCCAGTCACATATACAGCGGCACCGCGCGGGCTCAATTCATTAAAAAAAAAACCTTTGTCCCGAGAGTCTCTTCTCTCGGGACAAGGTGTCAAGCAGGCGGGACAGTGGGACAGTCTCCCAAAAGCGGGACTGTCCCGCTGAAATCTGGACCATTGGGAGGTACTATGCCATAAATGGAATCTAGAATGAAAATATAAAGGATTAATAATAATTGTAAATAGCTATCAGACAAATGAGAGGGTTTATTATTATTAATAAGACTCAATAAACCACTGTAATAAGATTATATAGATCCCCACAGTTAGGTTTAATATGCCCAAATGCACATTATTATGCTATGGGGGCAGTGTTAAATATGGGGGAATGTGAAGTCCTATTATTAACAGGGCCACTGTCCACCATAAAAAAAAAGTTCCATATATCGCCAGCATACCTCCTGCTCCTGTCTTTTCTGTCCTGCGTCTCTTTTTCCATTCCCACCCTGTATTTCTCCAACGCCCACCCCATGTCTTTCTTGTAACCCCCCCAACCCAGGCCTCTGTTGCTCTCTAAACCCCACCCCAGATCCC
>WWET01003617.1:48490-61299 GCA_011038615.1 Limnodynastes dumerilii
GGTCGTACGCTCGCTTGCGGTCGTTGCTCTGGATCAGGCCCATTGTCCATCTGCACTGTGAAGCGCCGTCCAATGAGTTTTGAAGCATTTGACTGAATATGAGCAGATAATATTGCCTGAAACACTTCAGAAATCATCCTGCTGCTTTTGTCAGCAGTCACATCATCAATAAATACAAGGGAACCAGTTCCATTGGCAGCCATACATGCCCACGCCATGACACTACCACCACCATGCTTCACTGATGAGGTGGTATGTTTTGGATCATGAGCAGTTCCTTTCCTTCTCCATACTCTTCTCTTCCCATCACTCTGGTACAAGTTGATCTTTGTCTCATCTGTCCATAGGATGTTGTTCCAGAACTGTAATGGCTTTTTTAGATGTTGTTTGGCAAACTCTAATCTGGTCTTCCTGTTTTTGTGGCTCACCAATGGTTTACATCTTGTGGTGAACTTTCTATATTCACTCTTGTGAAGTCTTCTCTTGATTGTTGACTTTGACACATATACACCTACCTGTTCTTGATTTGACCAACTATTGTGAAGGGGTTTTTCTTCACCAGGGAAAAAATTCTTCTGTCATCTACCACAGTTGTTTTCCGTGCTCTTCTGGGTCTTTTGGTGTTGCTGAGCTCTCCAGTGGGTTCTTTCTTTTTAATAATGTTCCAAACAGTTGATTTGGCCACACCTAATGTTTTTGCTATTTTTATGGTGGGTTTCTTTAGATTTTTCAGCCTAATGATGGCTTGCTTCACTGATAGTGACAGCTCTTTGGATCTCATATTGAGAGTCGACAGCAACAGATTCCAAATGCAAATGTCACACCTAGAATCAACTCCAGACTTTTTACCTACTTAATTGATGATGAAATAACAAGGAAAAAGCCCACACCTGTCCATGAAATAGCTTTTGAGTCGATTGTCCCATTACTTTTGGTCCCTTAAAAAGTGGGAGGCACATATAGAAACCATTGTAATTCCTACACTGTTCACCTGATTTGGATGTAAATACCCTCAAATTAAAGCTGAAAGTCTGCAGTTAAAGCACATCTTGTTTGTTTCATTTCAAATCCTTTTTGGTAGTGCATAGAGCCAAAAATATGAGAATTGTATCGATGTCCCAATATTTATGGACCTGACTGTACCTTGGGACACTACTCTGAACTAGCAGCTCATCCTTACACTAGTGCCTAAGTAAGATTAATCGCTGAACTGTAATGATTCTTAAAGGAAAAAGATTTGTCTTTGCTGTGTCTATTGCACATCAAGAAAAGGAAAGTACAGCTTTCATATGATAAGCATAAAGCACAAGGGGTATGAAATGTGCAGTTGCAGTCCTCGCTACGATGGGCTGCTTTTAGAAATAGAGACAGACGAAAGTTCCTTTTCGGCTGTCTCTATTTTGAATAGGCAGCCATTTTAGAATTTTTTTAATGAATGGGTTAGTGTGCCGATCTGCATACTCACCCATTAATTTTCGCAGGACCCGCCGCACCCACCGCAGACCCACTGCTGACAGCTCCGGAGAGGTGAATAACCATGTCGGGGATGTTTAGTGTTAATATGGTTAGGGTTAGGCTCTTAGGAAGGGAAGGTTAAGGCCATAGAAGGGGAGAGTTAGGGTCAAGCTGCAGCAGGAGGGTCTTAGGGTTAGGCTATAAAGAAGAGAGGGTTAGAGTCAGGCTATAAAGAAGAGAGGGTTAGGGTCATGCTAAGGAGAAGAGAGGGTTAGGGTCAGGCTGCGGGGAAGGTAGGGTTAGGGTTAGGGTAATGGAAGGGGAAGGTTAGGGTTAAAATTAGGGAAAGGGTTGGGGTAGTGTTTTGGTTGCGTCATGTTCGGTGCTCCGGAGCTCATCGAGGCATAAGCAATCGATATCACAGCTAGTTCAAAATTGGCTGAGAAAGAATGGCCCTATCGAAATAGGCCCGTTCTTAGTGGGAACCCACACCCAAAATGTGAATGTGCATCTGAAATATCACTCTCCAGTAAAATGTAACAGGACCAACACGCGAGGTCTATCATGTTTTGTCATATCTATTTTATTGCTCCATGTCCCGAGACGTCTGTAGCTGATAGAAGGGAGGAGGGATAGACAAGGATGGAAAAAAGTGAGGAAGAAAAAAGAAACCTTTCTATATTCCAGCAAATTATCTCCAAAATGAGAGTTGATCTGGAAAGTGTAGGCCAGATCCAGAGCTACATTTCCATTACGTTTCAAGACGTAGCATATGTATGCTATGTATTTACTATGCACTCCCCTAGGTACTCCCCTTGCTTGTATGTACTTTGGCCGATTTATGTTTGCCAAACCCTACCTTAACTTTACGCTGCGTAACTACTGACCCACGTACATGCTACACGTACATACCTGCCTAAGCACACCCAAACTGTACGATTTAAATGCCTCACCCCGCCTCCGAAGCGCAATTACAGGGGTCGTATGGTTGGCACGTCCCTTCGTTCATAGTTATGCCGTGAATACGTGACTGGCCCCTACACTCTAACTAACGTGACGTAACATCTGCCGTGCGCATGCGCAGTACTAATGTGCGATTTTATGACAGCGGCTATTGTAAAATCGCTCGCGCACGTAGCTCTGGATCTACCCCTGTGTTCCTAATGTATTTCACAAAATAGTTTTTTCTCTATTTCATATGTATGCTACATGAAAACTGAAATCATTATCCCTAATAGAAAATAAAAGTTACCAGGTTAAAAGACAATTATAAAGAAACATCTGAACAGGATGAAGGAACAGGTTGAATTTTATTAACTCAGCTGCCGTTTGTGGAGAGATTTAGAGGTTGGGAGCCGCTGTGCTCTGTGCACCTTACACTTACATATTTTTTTCATATTAAACATCACTTCCCCATAATTTTCATGTTTTTGTGGTTGTTGCTATTTCTGATATATTCTTCACCAGACATAATTTACGGGTGCAGGAAAAATAACATACACAACAACATTTTTCTTTAATGTTAGTTTGTTAGCAATGGTATTGCTGTGGGAACATCATACCTACTTGCAAAGTTTTTAGGATGACAGTAGACAGTAATGTCTAACCCACATGGCATCAGACATTCCCAGGAAGCTATCTCAAATTCTGAAAATGACTCCCTATGAGGAAATCATCATCCTTCTTGCTCCCTGGTGGGGCCAGACCAACCCTCCTCGGCTTTGTCATCCACTGCATTCATCTAATGTAAAAACAAAAAGGAATGGCAATAAAAGTAATCCCAGTAATATTTGTATTTGCCATATAATTTTGTGGGTTGTTTTTACTTTGACTACTGCACGTCGGCTAAGTGAATTGTTATATGCTTCCAGCTAAGACAATACTGAAATGGTAAATTAGTAGCAAGCTATGTTGACAAATCAAATATTTATATTGACAAAGAGGTTTAATTTCTAAAACCTGGCTGGAAGAATATGTTGTAGCACTATCATCAAACAAGCATACAAATGCATATCAATACATTATGAAAGTGTATAAACTCCTAACATCAACAATTACTTGTAGCAAACATCTGATTAAAAAAACAACAAGAGAAAAGCAATTGGATGTTAGTACATGTATGCAAAACTAGGGTGTAGCAGTATAGCAAACAAGTGTGCACAATCAAACCAACAAATTTAGAGAAAAGCACAGTATAGAACTGTTAAATAAATTTTAACATCACAAATAAATCGCACAAGCACACATACAACTAAATAGGACTTTTCAGTAAAAGAAATACAAAGTAGTGAATCATGAAAATGTCCATAGCCAACCATTATTTAAATATCTAGCTCTAACATGATGATGCAAAAATTGTATATATATATATAGCGGAGCTGCTCCAGATCTCTGTGCGTTTTCTGTATGCACAGAGACCTGGGGCCAGATTTATTAGTTTCAATCTGTGGCTTAGGAAGTGGTGTCATGAGGAAGGATTTGGGTTCATAAAACAGAGTCATGCCATCTGGCAAAATAGAAACCTGTATAAAACGAATGGCTTACACCCATCCTCTGTGGGAACAGATATTCTAAGTGAGCTGTTTGAATGCTTTATTAGAAACCAATTAAACTAGGAGAAGGGCACAGTGATACAAATAATAAAAATAGCAGCTCCTCCGTACTGTGTGTTATGTGGCCAGTCAATAATGACAGATAGCATAGCCACAGCAAATAAGGGAAAAGAGAACAGAAAAAGCAATATAAACATAACTAGCAATAATAAACAGAAGAATAGGAGATTCATAATGCAACCAGAGCAATGTGTGCTAGGAGTTTAGAAAATAAGATCCCTGAACCAATTGCAATAATGTCAAGGGATAATCTGGATGGTGCAGTGAAAATCATGACTGGGACCTAGCTATACTGGGTTATCATTTATTAGGAAGGAATAGAGTAGGAAAATTTGGAGAAGGTGTATTAATATATGTTAAGTAAGGGTTAAATTTAACTTTAATAGGGATTATTGAAGAAATAACTGAGGCACTTTGGGTAACCATAGTGGATATGACTTATATCACTTCATACTGGAGTGATATATAGGGCACCAGGGAAGAATTAGGATATGGACAATGGGCCTGATCCAGAACTACGCTTCGAAGGGATTTTACGCGTGGCAGAGACGTAAAATCGCTGTTTAGAACGCACTGCGCATGCGCACCATAGAAAATACGCACATTCACGTAGCGTAATTGTGAACGTGTGGGCCATTCACGTATATGTCACGTAAATACTTACGTGTGGGCGTACCAATTTTACGCGAGTCAAGAATATGTTCGTTTTACGTGAAGTAGGTGGAGGTTTGTATGTAAAGTGTACAGTATGGGCGTGCTAAGCGGCGTACGTTCACGTAGTCTATACGTCCGTTAGCAGACGTATGCTGTTACGCAAGAAAAAGTTAAGGTAGGGTTTGGGAAGCGTATCTTGACAAAATACGTCTGTGCAAGGGGTGTGCCGAGGGGAGTGTAGCGAACTTACGTGCACGAAAATACGCTCCGCGAATAAACGTACGGCACGCGTAGTTCTGGATCTACCCCAATGTCCTATTGCAAGGCATTGCTAGAATGGCATTAAAAGGGTATGTAATAATCATGGGAGATTTTATTCTGCTTGATGTAAACTGGGGTGAGTCTTCAGCAAGCTCTACTAAAGTAGGGACGTTTTAAATTAATTACAGGGAGTGTCCCTCAAGCAACTGGTGAGAGAGCCCGTTCGCAAAGAGGTAATCTTATATTTGGTACTTATAAATGGTGACAGAATCTCAGAAGTAAGTGTGGGTGAGAACCTAGGATTCAGTGATCATCAGGCAGTATGGTTTAATATAATGGCTGAGAGAGACGCGTACCACGCAAAGACAAGGGTACTCGACATTAGGATGGTGGATTTTGTGAAAATGGGGAAATGTGTAAGTGATTTTTTGGCAGAGTGGAGGCACATGAAAGGAGTACAGAAGCAGCAGGGAAATAAAAAAAAAAAAGCTTTATTAACAGCAACAGACCTTTGTATAAGAAAGGTTAGAAAAAAACCCATAAAAAGAAAGCCAATGTGGTCTACAAAAGAGGTAGTGTCATAAAACGCAGGACATACTGCATGAGAGGTCGCCTGTCAGAGCCATGCCCGCACTGTGTCTTCACGGAGGTGCCACTCTCCATAGTGGTAGCCTCCTTTTCAGCCTCCAGCTCAGTGTCCTATGTGTCTCTGGCGGTGTCTCGGCTCTGGTGCATGAGCGTCTGATGCACCCAGCCAATCGGAATCAAGCTGTGTTCACCACATGACCAGGCCATCCAATCCTGGCCAGAGGCACATTTTAAACTGAGCCAGAACAACTTGTCTATTCAAGGTTCTTGGTTGCTACTGAGCAGCGCTGCAGCAAACCTCAGATAGCCTGTCAAGTCTGTCAAGCTTGTCAAGTCTGTCAAGCTTGTCAAGTCTGTCAAGTCCAGATCCAGTCCTGGTCAAGTTGAGTCAAGGTCAAGTCTGTCAAGGCCAGTTCCAGTCCTGGCCCAGTCTAGGTTAAGTAAAGCTTGTTCAGTCCAGTTCCAGTCCTGGTCCAGTCAAGCCAAGTCTGTCCAGTTTAGTCCTGGTCTAGTCCAGGTCAAGTCAAGCCAAGTATGTCCAATGCAGTCCTGGTCTAGTCTAGGTCAAGTCAAGCCAAGTCTGTCCAGTCATTCCTGGTCCAGTCTAGGTCAAGTCAAGCCAAGTCTGTCTAGTCCAGCTCTGGTTCAGTCCAGGTCAAATCTAGTCTACTCAAGTCCTACCTTCCCATTAAATACATTGCATAGCTCATGAGCAGGAATTACATAAGGCCCTCCAGCTTCCACTATACTGCTGAGACACTATCATGTCCCAGGGAACCTAAACCAGTCAGTCCATGATAGGTAGCAACTATAGTGAAAGCCTTTCTGAAGTTACAACAGCAGGATAAACCTGTCACAGCTGCCGCTACTATGTGCAGACGGCCAGCTGATTCAGCGTGGGTCCCTGCTTTGGACGATTCAGCTGCTGCCGCTATGTGCAGACGGCTAGCTGATTCCTTACCTTCGCTCCCTGCTCTGGCGCACTCTGTGGTTGCTTCCCCGGCCGACGGCTCCCCTAGTGACGGCGTCGTAGCAACCAGCTACACGTGGATGCCGCGTCTCTCTCAGGCGCGCGCTCCACGTTGTGAAGCAAGTATTTCTGTCAGTTTGGGAAGCACCTCCTTCCCTCTCAGGGAATCTGCTGCAGTAACCAATCACTCTCTCACTACCCTTATTAAAACCCCACTCTGTCACTTCCTAGGCGCCGGTTATAGCTCTGCCTGTCAGTTCTGTGACCTGCTTTATCTCTCGTGTGCTTAGTGCTTTGCCTTGTGATTGCCTAGTGATCTGACCGTTGTTTGACCACTTACCTTGCTCAGTCCTTGCCTTGATTTCCTATTGTCTATTTACCCCTGGTTCTCCCTCCTTATTGTGCCTACCTACCTTACATACCTAACCTTTCCTGGAGTGTTTGTACTTGTTAATCCTTCTGTATGAGTGTTTGCATGCAAGCCCTAGTACGTCTCGTCTGGTCCTGTGACTTACCTCTCGTCCGCCTTGCCAGGTTCAGTGTTCCGTGTAGTCTGTTTCAGGTCGGTCTCTTCCGGCCTGGTCTGCTTCCCGCTTGCTCCATCTTCCCCTTCATCTCTTATAGGTGTTTACTTCAGGTTTCCTTTCGTTCTTCCAGAAGTCTGAGTCAACAGGGCACGTCCTGCTACTGGGGCGCAGCCAATTCCATCCCCACCATTAGAGGCTCTGGTGAAAACCACCTGGTAGCAAAGTCTCTGTGCCCTGGAAGTCGACTTCACAATTGTTTCTCTGCTGTCCTTCGGCCACACTGGTCCTCGACCCAAGTAATTCCAGTGTGCCGAAATCCTTGTCTTATCTCTCTTACCTCACAGTCACTCCGGTCTTTGAATCAGGTAATTCCGGTGTAACGTAACAAAACCAGGAATGGTGCAGAATTCTGGATAGTATGTATTTAAATAACTCCAACCTTGTTTACATGCTGAACATATCCTGCCCCTTTGTCGGAAGCACTTCCATTACGGAAGTCTGTATCTAGAGAGAAAAAAAACAAAAATGTTACAGTGAAAAATGTTATGATTTCAGCCATAGTTAGTAGTAAAATTATGACATTATATAAATTTTGTGTTAGGATGTGCTTTGTAAGCGCAATTTAAGTAAATAGTTTTTGTATGCTGCAAGGGTACATCATGGACATAAACATGGAAGGTGCAAATGTTACCACCTATCCCAAGCGTAGATGTAGCTGAATATAGATATGGTTTAGGTGCACTTGCTTGTGCACGCTGATGCTGCTCATTAACTTCCTCCACCCTCCCCTCCCATGAAACGCCAGTTCATAATGTTAGTGGGCACAGTGTCATTTACGCTACATTCATTTGTGTGCATACGATTTCTGAGCATGCACAATACAAAGCAATGTAGAGATATGCTACAGAGATGCTACGCTCACCTCTAGCTTGGCCCATGTCTACTCTAGGCATTGCTTTTCCTTCCATCATAAGAGTCAAACAGGATTTTCTGGGGGGTTTCAGATTTCTTGACATTAAAACATAATAAAGAAAAATTTATAAAATATGGTTCAAACCGCCTTTTTTGGAATATTTCAACATAGTGTGTGTAGCGGCTAGTAGCAGCACAAAAAGCCAGCATGTTAGGACAAACAGTTAGTATCAAGGCAGACAAACAGGATAAGAAGATCCCACAGAAGTTAGAAACTTGGACACAGGCACACTGACTAGTGTTAATATTGCAACAGTACTTTTTAATTGTCAAATGCTACGTATATTTTGTTATGTAAATAGTGAACATAAGGCATACATACATCCAGTCTACAACTTCAGACTTATTATGTTTTCTACATTTATGCTATGATTTTGATGAGACCAGGTAAGGGAGTATTTGATTACTACTTCTATCACTCCATCCATAGGACTACTTTATATTAAGGCTAGGGGCTAGATTTACTAAGCTGCGGGTTTGATAAGGTGGAGAGGTTGCCCGTAGCAACCAATCAGATTCTAGCTGACATTCTCAAATATATAATAGGAAAGTAACAGCTTGAATCTGATTGGTTGCTATGGGCAACATCTCCACTTTTACTTTCCTGCAGTTTGGTAAATTTGTTTTCTTGCAAGCCCATGTAGAGGTTTTATTCTAGGATCTACAGTATTTGAGAATATCAATGCACAGTAGAAACTACAGGCACCACATGTTTCACTCAGTGGCCTGCTCCATTTTAAGTCAGTCACTAAAGGGGATAATTATGGGAGCTATTAGATACTATGGACAACATCCAGACCCCCGTATGCTTTCCGGACGCACAGGGGTCTGAATGTCCGCACAGAAGAGGGGACTTGAGGGCAAAGTCGCTGCCATAGAGCAATCTTAACACTGAAATGTGGATCTGCTGATCCGTGCGGAAGGCGTTAATCTGTCAAATTTAAATTTTCCCCTGCCCGTCTTGTGAACTATTGGTGGGTGAAACTGAGTTCCATACGATAGGAGATCTGCATGGAATTCATGCGTAACACCTGAAGCGTGCATGCTCCCTTCCCTCCAGACACCCAACTTACACACTTAGGGCCAGACCCAGAGCCCCACAGGCTTTACGGGTGTGCGGGGGTCCGCAGTTACGCAGCCTTAGTGGGGAGTGCACGCTTCCTGCACTTACATGTCCAGATAGCTACCTTAACCTTTCCAACTAGGTCTGCGTCCATACATACGCAGACCTGCCTCGACCCGTAATTTAAATGGCTAGGCCTAACTGTATGGCGGGGATATGGCAATCATAAATAAAGGGTCTGTTCCTTCTGCGTACTTACTGATGTACGTAACTAAGTTATGTATGTCAGTAGTTACACTGTCTGAACATCTGGCGTGTGCATGCGCAGATTTTCCATGACAGGGGACTTAATCAAATTGCTTATGTAACCCCCCTGTCGTACGTAGCTCAGGATCCGGCCCTTAGTTTGCTTGCATAAGTTTGGTGTCGGACGGATCTAGAGGAGGGATATATTTTTCAACACTATGGGAAGGTCCTATCTCCTATTCCAGCACCCACCTCCTATTTCAGCAGTGTCCAATGAACAGTGAATTTAGGACTCTGCAAGAGGACCAGTAGGTCAGTAGCATGGAGTATTTTGATGTGGAATGGTGTGGAGATATTGATCTCTAGCAGTGCCTTGGAGATGCATGTAAAAAATTCTGCTGGCCTGCAGAGTCATTGAAGTCTTTTGACTTTTGAGGACCTGTTTAAATCATCACACCGTTAGGAGTAACTCATCTGGGTGTACTGTATTTGGTGTGCTTGCAGGAGCACGGTGACTGAGATCCAGAGCACCTCCACAATGGTGGATAGTTGGGCCATATGACCAGGAACCTGCAGGATATTGCTGGAGAAAACATCCTTATTTTTGCAGCACAGACTGGGCCCGATTCAGATGCGCATGTAAATTGACCCACATAAAGCGTTCTGTAGATGTGTTCGAAAAAGTGGGGCAGGCTGCATGTGATTTAAAAGCACACACTACGGCACCTTTGTATTGCAAGCAATTACAGCACACAGCAGCTAAACACATGACAGCTTCATACTGAAATATGTTTTGCATGTTCAGAGTTGTGATGCTGACTGTAAATGGAGGTGCTGATTAATGCGAGAGACTCTGTCAGATTGTAAATGACACAAAATAATTGCTGTATGTAGAAATGAATTAACACATTTACAATAAATTGGCAGTGATTTATGACACTGCTTTTGAAGTGTCACAACAAAAGTATCTGAAAAATATTGCGGAAGGTGTACAAATGTTTTGACATAAACAGGCCTTCTTTTTTTTTTTTAACATCTGCATTATGTTCTGCTTTGGGAGCACTTGTCTTGGCTTGCCCTTTCTGTACATTGAGTATGTCCTCCAGCCCTTCCCTCCCATGACACACCCCTCAGAACGCAGCACAGATTGTGCTCTGGAATCAGTACTGAGCATGTGTAGATGCTCGTCTCTGGATCGGGCCTATTGTGTTCAGAATCCTCATAGCTGCATCATGGCCACAATCTACTATCTGGAGAGACACTGAACTGTATTCAATGCTTTTAATAGATTGTTAGAGATTCTGGTCCGGATTCAGTTACGTAGTTACGTTGTTTTAAGAATTGAGCTACTACGCATGCGTAGTAGCTTATTTACACTATCTACCTACCATTTCTGTACATAGATTGCGCAAGCGCGGTCTTTATACAGAATGTAGAGAATGTACTGTGCAGGAGCTATGACTCACATCAGCAAATAAAGTGTGTCAGGATGATACCAAGCGACCTAGCTGCGGCTAGACAGTTTCTTCATTAGTCACCAGCCACAATCTGGCATCTGTTGCCCTTTCCCACAACCACAATAAGCCATGCGTAGTATTTACACTATCTACCTACCATTTCTGTACATAGATTGCGCAAGCGCGGTCTTTATACAGAATGTAGAGAATGTACTGTGCAGGAGCTATGACTCACATCAGCAAATAAAATAAAGTAGGATGATACCAAGCGACCTAGCTGCGGCTAGACAGTTTCTTCATTAGTCACCACTCATTCCCAAAACAATAAACAGCTCTTTTATAGGTGTGCCAAGCACCATACAACTAATAGAGACAACAGCATCCTATTTACACCCCTGTGGCCCAGCTGTATGTGTATTTGTGCTGTGGAAAGGACTGAGTTGGAAATGAACCCTTGTTGCTGCCTGTGTCTGCAGAGTCTGTGGAATCTGACCTGTACGTGGTAAGAGACCTGTGGATGTCCCTCTCTCATACTTCCCATTTAAAATACCTACAATCACCAAACCTGTCTGGGGGTAATACTGTATAACCTGCACAGCAAACCACAGATATTCACTATTGTGTTGGGCCTCAATAAAGCCTTGTCTCCTTTCTTCAATTTGTACATGTTAGAAGCATTTCCATATGATATCTGTAGCACAAACCATATCCATGGGGCTCTTTCTTCTGTACTTATCTTAATTACACCCCCCAACTAGCAGACCTATTGCCCAATCCCTTAACATCCCCTGATATGACCAAAACATTCTTCCCGTGTAATCTTCTGTGTGTAATGTAACTGATTGTGAATGAAAGTTCAAAATAAGATAAAGATTGATTAAAAAAAACACTGCAAGATTTGTAACAATTACTGCAGTCCTTGGACCTGGCTCTCAGTAAATAAGAAAACACTTTAAGATAAATCACCAGGAAGGAAGTTCAGTATTTATTACTCATTTATGACGTAACAACTAAAAGGTAATAAAGTTGGCAGTTTGGGTTGGGCAGTCACTGGGAAGACAGGGATCAGAGAGGCAGACATGGATATAGAGGAATATAGGGAAATTATTAGTAATTTCAGCTTTGATAGGTGTAAGAGAGGTAATCAGGGCTATAACAGAATTCTCATCCAGCTCTTCGGCCTTTTAGGACATGGGAAATCCTCCTTTATAAACACCTGTAAGTACGTCTGGGAGGATGGAGAATACCAGAACTGGGCCAAGGCGTATGGTACTGATGGCGGATTTACAACTGAGAGGATACCATATGAGCTCACTAGAAACATCACTCTGGTGGACAACCGAGGATGTAAATCTCTAGATGACTATGAGACTGGAGAGATCTTTGCTCAGCTCGGTATGTTTATGGATATTACACAGAATTGTAATACTGTCAATGGTTTGAGAATTTGGAAACATAGTAAACATACACGTATAATGCAGTGTCATCATTACGTCTGGAGCTCTGTAACTCTGTATTTTGTTAGTGATTGACCTTTTCTGTACATTTCAGGAAATTTACTGCCTCTGGGCACAGGTGTAGAATGGGGCAAAGGATTTTCACTGATTGAAAGAATTATAAGGGCGGAAAAAGAAGTCAAGAAATCAGATTTTATTGTCCCAGTGTTTGTACACAGGTAAAAAATATATATTATTTATTACCAGGTTTTTAGATACAAATTACCATCATATTACAAGCAGTTTTACAAATGAACAATCACTGGGTGGGAAGAGAAAGAACGGAACGGTAATCTTACACTCTATAGGACATTGGGGACTGATACATAAAGGGTTGTGCTCAATATTACACAATGGAGCAGCCAGGGTGTATGGTAACAGTGCTCAGTGCTGTGTATGATCAGTCACACAGCAGTGGCACTACCAGGACTGAGGGGATATTACTATGGAGAGACGGGGTGTATGGTAACAGTGCTCAGTGCTGTGTATGATCAGTCACACAGCAGTG
>WWET01003617.1:84264-98685 GCA_011038615.1 Limnodynastes dumerilii
TCCTCTTGCCCTGGTGGCCTATATATCACTCCAGTACGAAGAATTACCCCCTGTGTTTCTATGGTTACCCAAAGTGCCTCAGTTTTCTCTCCAATACACCCTATTAAAGTAGAATTTAACCCTTCCCTAACATACAATAATACTCCTCCCCCAATTTTTCCTACTCTATCCTTTCTAAATAAATTATAACCCGGTATACCTTATGTTTATATATCATTAATCTATATTGCAATCATTATAAAGTGAAAACTCAAACAAAACATGTATTAACTTTTAAACTAGTAAAATTGTTATGAGATAATCCAGACATATAGATATATATATTCCAGACCATAGCCATAATAAATAGTTTCTTAAAATAATAGTGTGTGCAAATATATTATATCTGACTAAGTGTTAAACATTAATATTAGAATATGTGTATGAATATTGTAAATAAATTAGTAATTGTGAATAACCAAACCCACCTCATTGAGGCAGGTGACATTCATAAATATATTTATTAAAAATACCAATTATTACTATGAACTCCTGTGTGGGTCAGGGAACAAAATGATAAGTAATATGGCTAATTGGTATTGTGGTATATGGAGAGGTCTGTTCTGTTATTAACTCATAGAAAAATATAAAACAAGTAATTCCCATTTGCTCATTATTTCTTTGGTTATCTTTTTTTACTTTACCCCCACATCCTGCATGTAGATGGAATGCTATTCAATTAAAATTACACCTGGCAATTAACTTAACTGAAAAAAATATCTTCATCATTAGGTCAGTCTGAGCTATAAAGAATTCAGTTATAATATTTGGTATAAACAATATTCATTGATTATTGGCTTTTATACAATTGCCATTATGTCAATATTTCAACTTTGACACTTTATTTACAAAGAAAAAAATATTTATAAAAGTATTACTTACAAAAAAAAAGTACAAAATTTCCACCATTAAAAGTAGAGTAAGAAACTGTGTCAGTGGTCTCAGCTAATTCAAAATTCAAGTCCTTTTACTGAGTACAAGTTATTGTATGGCTGCCCCCTCTTACTTTAACAAGAAGCTCTCTTACTTCCAACTCTTCCAGTTCTATTCTGAAAGCCTCTTTTTCACCATAATTCCACCATCTCGACCAGTGACACAGATCTTGGTATATTTGCAGAACTAGAGAAACATACAGATGCTATTCTATGTCTACTCCAGTAGAGACATCCATTTAATTGGCAGAATTAAATTAATTGAAATGTAATCTTTGACATTAACCTAAATTTGATTTCTTGCAAAAGTATATGTTGAATTCAGTTTACAAATTATATGCCTCCTTAATGTAGATGACAGTTCCAGTAAAGATCAGTGGCCATAACAACATAGAAAAACTATGTACTGAAAAAATACTGCCTGAAAATCAGCATAATCAATTAAGGTAAGTACTGGAAATAAAATCCAAAACATCAATACTTACTGTTATATTCTGCTTTAGAAAATATTTACCTAATAACATTTTTTTTACTGACAGACATTATTTTATGTATTATAGTTTTTTACATAAAACATGATGAGCTTTTACAAACTAAATTAGAGAAGGAGATCAGTAAAGCAAGTGATGATTTAAAACAGTATAAATCACTGGAGGATTTTCAATCCTCTTTTGCTAAGATGAAGGAGGAGATTGAACATTTTGATATTGAAATCTCAGATTTGAAAAAAAAAAAGTTTAGAAGAGACACCAATGATTTTAATGACCAAATTTTTTCTTAGCGTCAGAATTTTAGACGCAAAAAAGCTCATAGACAGCAGAATTATGATCCACCTAATGACTTACATATGAGTGATAATATTTCATCTACAGATTCCAGTTCCTATTTGAGTAGCCCTTCTACATCCAGTCAGCAGAGCCACCCCCAAGACCAGTAAACACAAGATCAGGAGTAGGAGGAGACAAGGGAAGGGGAGGCAAATGCAACCGTGGGAGAGGAAATCACAGAGTGAACCACAAGTAGTTACTTCTACCCCAGATGACAGCTTACAAGTGATTAATTTATCATCTAGAACTCTCAATCAACACCATCTTTCCCTCTTAGGGAAAGGTCTTTCCTTTTTTCCTGAGGGCCCATGGATCGTTTTCAAACAGAAAAAGATCTCAACCTCTTCACACATAAACTCATGTTACATTAAATGTTTAATAAGAAATTGGGACTAGAGAGGAGCTCTCCCGTTTTGGAGGCCCCCCTTCTAGATTCCCAATTTGAGACAGATATGGAGGCTTTAAGGATCTTAGAGGAATTGGCGGGGACTACTACTGGTATACCTGCGAAGTCTTTGATTCCCAAGTTTTAATTTTTCCCTGATATTCCAAAATATCCTCTCATTATGGCATATAGGGAATTAGTTGCATATGACCTTGATCGAATGTATAACAAATCCAAAATGCATACTAGACATTACAATCTGTCTAAAGATGAATTTTCTGCCTTACAGGAACTCCGTAGCTTGAAGGATATCACAATTAAAGCTTCCGACAAGGGAGGCAATGTGGTCCTCTGGTCCACTGAGGTCAACATTAGAGAAGCTAAGTGCCAATTAAGTGACACAAATTGTTATTCTAAAATGATCTTCAATACGACCCAGAATTTTCAGAGTCCCTATCATGGCCTTATCAACAGAGCATACAATGATTTATTACACCTAAAGACAAGAAGTTCTTGGAATCTCCTTCCAAAGGTGCACAAGAGCTGAACGTCACCACCAGGTAGGCCTATTGTTTCTGGTAGGGGCTGTCTTACGGAACAGGCCAGTTGCTTCTTGGATTTCCATCTTCACCCATATGTGTACACTCTCCCATCTTACCTGAGGGACACCATGGACCTTTTGTCCAAATTAAATGACATTGAAGTTACTACTGACACCATGCTAGTTACTTACGATGTAGAATCGCTGTCTACCAGCATAGGACACCAGACCAGCATGCCAGCAGTACGCTTATTTCTGGAGATGGGGGCGTTTTGATGGTTTTTCTGAGTTCCTCTTCAACCTTTTGGAATTTGTGTTAACCAAGAACTTCTTTTTATTCTCTAACTGTTTTTATTTGCAGGTGAGGGGCACCACCATGAGGACAGCGTACGCTCCCACCTATGCGAACCTCTATTTTGTGATTCGTTACATTTAATGGTTAAATATTACTGTCGCTCTCTAGAACAGTTTTCTTTAGAAGAGTCCACTTTTTAGATATGCTTAATCCTCTCTCTAACACATATATCTCTGATGCTTGCTGTATCTTTGCGGACAGGAGCACTTATCTAATGTAAGTGTTTATATGTGTATTAACCGTATCTAACCTCTCTATAGTCATCATAGGTCTCACCACTGAGGTGTGTTTTTGATTCCATACCCCTCTTTTTGTTAAAGTTTCCAACTCTGAAAATAAAATCTTTTGTAGCTCCTATGACTGTATACATATATTTTCAATGGGTCTATATCTCTTTAAAAATCTTTAAGGAATACTAGGATTCTACTGTTACACATAGTGTGACATATAGTGTGACACTCCGTGATGATTATATCTAAAACAGCATCTATTGGCTTAATACTTTTTGCCGCATATGATAATAACTATTTAGATTTTAAATGTCTTATTCCTTGTTACTATATATATTCCCCTTTTTCATGTCTTTTATTTATTTCTCCTATTTGTTCTCCTAATTGGTGTCTATTATTAAGCCTTGCTTTGTTTTATCACAGAGCTTTGCTCTCGTATTCAGCAGGTGGGCTCTGAATTATATGACCAGATCTGATTGGACAGCCAACGTACTTAAAAATGACTCATCACCTGCATGCATTCCACTTTTGAAAAAGACCAGCGAAACGCGCGTCAAAAAGAGGATGTCGTGGTTTCCCGTGTGCACCGGGACCACGGTTTGTTGAACGACTGCATCTACACAGCCCTTTTGTTTGGTAGTGAGTGCAGGGATTTATACGGACCCGAGACGGGGAAGCGCTGGCCGCGAAGCCGCTAGTTGTTTATTAGGGAAAGATTTTTTCTACTAATTAGCCTAAGGGCTGTTTTTCCTGCTTCACCTTACCGTTCCCAGTCATCCCTGGATTAAATAAGTAAGCCTAACGTTATTCTGATTTGCATATAGCACTTATTCATTGTAGCTCTATGTCCAATTATAATATACCTGTGAGCTGTCACTACTTAATATAAACGTGTCTTGCTGTGTTTATGCCTTATATACTGTATGAACATTTTATATGCATTACTACTCTGGTCAGTTCTTTCAATAATATATATATTTAGCATTTTTGTATTTACCATTTTTAATGGATGCAATAAAAGTTATGTTATAACCACTCTAGTGGTTCTATTTTTGGTAGTCTATATGTCAGTCCTTCCTTTTTTTCTGCAGTTTTTTACATATTGCAGGTAATGGTAATGATGTTTTAACTGAGTATTAGTAAATTGCATTTTGATATATAAAACATTTAAAAAATTTAAATGCCATACTCTAAGGGCCTCATTCATTAAGCTCGATTTGGGCAAAATTGAGTGATTTCGAGCTTAAAAATCGCCAAAGTGGATTAATTAAGCACCAAATCACACGATTTGAGTGTGATTTGTAATTGCGGGTGTTAAAATTGCGGCCCCGATTGTTTTTCATTATAAACATACAAATTTGTAATTCATTAAAGACGATTTCACTAAATCGCGGTGAAATCGCCTTTAAATCACAAAAAATAAAATCGCAGCCAGAGAGGTGCGATTCTATTTTTTGAGCCGATCGGGACCAACAAAAACACATGTCCGTATAACAGACATGTGTTTTTGTGTGTGTAAAAACTCAGTGCTGCATGGCTGCAAGCCGTAGCCATGCTGTACTGATGGAACTACAAGGATCAGCAAAGCTGATCCTTGTAATTCTATCAGCACAACATGGTTACACTTGTAATCCTGCAGCGCTGCGTGTACTGTGTAAAAAAAACAAAACAAAAAACACAAGACATACATTAACCCCTACATTGCTAAAATAAAGTATGCATGTAAAAAAATATATTTTCTAACTAACAATGTTCCCTACATGAGTACACTTACCTTCGGTGGTCATCTCTCCTAATTAAAGTGAAGTGTGTGCAATGTATTGTGTGTAAAAAATAATAAAAAATATTTTTACACTCACTATTTGATGTCCGCATCTTGGGAAGCCTTCTATTGTTCTTTTTCAGATGTCTTCTGTTGTTTTCTTCAAGCTTGGATCCTCTTCTCCAGTTGACACGTAGCAGAAGATCTTCTTAACTCCATCACGGCTTCTTCTTATGACGATCAGGTCACTAGGGGGCACTGTTTTTATACTACAGGTGATGTCAGAAACAGTAGAGGACCAATGTAACCTGTACGTTACTTATGACATGCATTGGATGGATTTGAATGGCATGACATCGCGATTTAAGAGGTAATGTACTAAGTTGCTGGGCCACAAAAGGGCAAGGCTTATGGAAAAGGGTGTGGTTGAACAAATAAGGTCAGTTGTGAGCAGAGTTTGAATGGAAAGGAAACTTATTTTGAATGGTGGATTTGGAAGATAACTTCACCACAGAGTGGAAACACTGGATCCCATAAGAAATACTAGAGGGTTGGGATCCTGGTCTGACCTCCTGTTTGTGTACGCTGAGCAGAACTTTAACCCAGAGAGTCTGTTTCCAGACCACCCAGCAGGCCACGTTACAGTTTACCAAGCAGGTATACAGGGAGAGTTCACTGATGTCCCTTTCACACTGAGCCAAATACCTGGCATATTGTCGGGCAAGCCCTGATGACCCGGGTCGAGGCTCAGTGTGAAAGGATCTGAATGCCTTTACCCAGGTCTAATGACACAGGACAATTTGAGGTACTACCCCAGGTGGAAGATGCAAATACGGTAAAGTAGGAAAAAACTGTAACCCACTGTACTTTTTTGCACCACTGCGTGCTATTTCTGCTGAAACACGCAACTCTGGATAGGACATACAGCAGATCTGCTAAAACTCTGCATCAGCCCCAAAAAGTGTACCCCCCAAATATCTTGACATTCTCAGCAAGTTATTTGCAATCGAAATGTGTATAACCAACTGTGAAAGTCATATCACAACAATATGGGGATATGATTTTCCTGGATAGAGAGTGAATCTTGGAAGTCAACTTTTCACTTAAACTTAAATATATGACACAGTATGAAAGGCCTGCAATGGGTGTGGGTCATCGCTGTGAATGGCCCTTTTTTCGAAGGTGTTAGGAAACCACTCACCAGGGTGTGGAGTCCAGGAAGCTGGACCACAGAAGAGGAGTAAACGGCATTCAGCAGAAGGGCAGAAAAAAGGCTGGAAGGGAGAAGGGGTTAACAAGGAAAGGGCACTCAGGAATCAAACTGACAAAAAGTGGCAGAGCACAGAACTGAGACAGTGAGACAGGCATGGTAGCAGATGCTATGACCAGAAACCCCTGCTTCACAAAGCCAGCAATTTAAAGACCCAGCCTCCAATCATCTCCTGACTGATAGAGGTGTGCACTGATTACAGGCCCAGCTAGAGGCAGCTACAGAGAGAGAGAGCAGGAATGTAAACAATTACACACTTGATTGATAAGCTTGACAGTGTGTGACAGAAAGGGAGGTTTTTTTCCCAGCCAGTTGTAAACTGCCCGGGAAATCGATCAGTGATCAAAGTGGAATTTAGAAGTGGGGGTTTGGAAATTACAGCACCAGATGTGTCTTGAGTTTGGCAAAGTAAACAGATCAACAATAAGAAATCACATTGTGTACATGTCATGTGGGTCATGATTTCTACACTAAACGCTTCATGTTTAATTAAATGATCTGGTTACCGCTAGGGAAAAACAATGATAGCTCCCCCACAGAGTCGTTTCTAGGGGCAGACAAATCCAACCAACCTTATTGCCCCACCTTAGCCAGCCTTATTGCACCTTCCTTGTTTGTGGCCAGCCAGTCTTATAGCCCCTCTTTATGAGTGTCCACCCAGCCTTATTGCCCCTCCTTCTGTGTCCAGTCACTCTTATTGCCCCTCCTTCTGTGTCCAGCCAGCCTTATTGTCCTCTCCTTCAGTTTGCCCAGCCTTATTGCTCCCCACCTTAGTTGTGTCCACCCAGCCTTATTGCCCCTCCTTCTGTCTCCAGACAGCATTATTGCCCCTCAGCCCTATTGCCCTTTTCATGTCCAGTGTCCCACTCTCCCATTCTAAAACCCCATGCCCAATTACTTTCTAGACCAACACTAATAAACTTATCTTTCCTGTGTCTCCCGGCTCTCTCCTCCACGGCGCGCGTTCTGCAGGCTAATGATGCTCGCGTGACCTTAGGTCATGCTTGCATCCTCTGCCTTGATCAGAGCTGCGGCTGTACATAGCACAGCCCGCTCTGTCAATGGCTCCCGGCGGCAGAGCAGCACAGGAGAAGTATGGCGGTATGGCATACCATCACTTCTGTGAGCCCGCACTGAGTAAAAATAAAAATACTGCTGCTCATAGAATCAGTGTTTCCGAAGAATAAATGGGTAAGTATGCATATCGGCATACTTACCCATTCATGTAAAAAAAATATCAAAATACCGTCATGTTCAAAATAGAGACAGACGAAAATGAGCTTTCGGCTGTCTGTATTTCTAAAATAACTTTTTTGCAGCGATGACTGCCACCGGTCTGCAATAACTTTGATCTGTTGTGCTGCTCCACTGGCATGTAGTCTTTTATCTACTATAATCACAATATTTCTTTAATTCTTTTATATTTTGAAGAATATACTTGGCTTTAGACAAATATTGGTGCTCCACCAATCAATACATGAATAAATTATAGTGTTTTAGATATTTTTTAAGTTCTAACCCACGAAAAGCTTTCTGGAGAAAATACTACTACAAAAGCTGGAGGAATGCCAAAGCAAAAGTACTGTTATTTAGTCTGCATATTTTTCAGAACACAATAATAGTAACATTTCAACTAGCTTGCATTCACAGACTACAATTATCACTCAATCTGGCCTTTGTTCCCACTCTGATTTGATAACACACCAGGAATAAAACTAAGCAAATGCTGAATGCATTTCCATCAAACAATCAGAGGAGGATGTATACTGAATACCAATGTTATTTAACATAAATACTGTACAAAACTGGGAATTGTGCAAGTAACAGTATGTTTTATTTTATAACTGAACTGCACAGAAATAGGGTCTGCTAAAAAAAATAAAAATTAAATATTTCTTGAAATAAAGTATGAAAATACTTGGAAGAAAGATTGAATTTGCTTTCACTTTTTTTTATATCTTTATGAGCTAATAAAATAAAAAAATATATTTGTTTGCATGTTTTACTAAATCTCAGATGCATTAAAAATAAACAAGTAACCTAGTCTTAAATTGGTTTCATTACTAATGTGTAAATTAAATATGTTGAATATAAATATAAGAATAGAACAAATCCATGTACCTATACATAGCATTGCAAACAATCATCATCATAGATAAATCTCTGAATGTGTGAGGCAAAAATGTCTCTGAGGTTATTGGGCTACATAACTAAACTAGATTTTATGAATAGGCTTTTGGATCCAATATACAACCCCTGGCATGCATGAGTAACTCATCTATTCCAAAGTGTAAATGGATATGCCACTAACTGTATTGCTTTTCTATTATAGATTGTCTATTGCTGCTGTATATACAAAATGGAGGTTGTTCAAATCAATTTATAAGTTAATATAGAGCAGGTGCTGGTGCTGCAAGGTATAGCGAATTTACTCAGATACAGAAAAGACACCCCAGCACTCTTGCAATTAACCAGCAACAATGATAACATTCTATCTTAATAAAGTCAGAGAATTTGTTACATACATCTGCAGATATATGATAAGCCACTAGCCACTTACAAGGCTTCTCTATTTTGGCAGTCCTAACTGTAAAACTGTCCCAACTATCATGTATTTTTAAATTGAGAGCTTACCACCAGCAGAGGTCCCCAAGTCTCCAAAACAGCCACTCTGAAACAGCATCCCCTGTTAGCTGCAGCCTATTCACTTGCCAGTTGGACTCCTCTGATAAAGGTGTACTGGTGTACACTGAAACAGCTGTTGGGAATACTTTCTGTTAGATGGGACATGTAAGGTTTTTCTTGGCCTATGCTCATTTGTGATATACAGGAACTACTATTTTGTGCCTTTACTTTTGGCTGCCTATGGATTTGTTTCTGATCACGAATGCCTTTTTTAATGTTTGTTCAAGAACATTTCAGCATTTCCTATTGTCCCACCTTTTCAGTTATAGGATTGACCCTGGTCAGTTCTTAGCCTGTATATATCATCTATTGTTTGTTTGTTTTCTCTTTTTTCTGAGGTGCTATTACTGGGTGCTTGTATTTCTTTCATGTTTAACCATGAGTTTTCCTTATTTTTCTATAAATAAATATTTTTTTTTTAACACCTACATTGTGGTGTCATTTATTTTTTAACGAATGCTGGCTTTTGGTAAAACTCTACCTTTTTTTGCATATGATTTTATCTGCCGTGAGTGTGGACCCTTCCCCCTGGATTGTTGGGGGTCATTCTTCATATATATATTGTTCATTAACAGAAAATGGAATAATATAATGATAATTCAAAAGATGCTAGGAATATTGAGACTATTTAAGAACCACGGACCTGATCCAGACTTAATAACGACAGCCAATTTATGCACGCAGTATGCGTCAATTTGACTGTAGGAATGCACTGCACACAGCAGATGTTACTCATCGTAACTCTGATCTTACGTAACTTGTACTAACTCCATATGATAGGGCGTAACATCCCAACGCAAGCCGAATCTATGCTTGTAGGCCGAGGGAGGCATTTAAATTGTACAGTGTGGTATGGGCTGGGTTAGGTACTTATGTACAACAAGGCATTACGTTCACACAGAGATATGCAAGTAAAAGTTAAGGGAGGGTTCATCACTCCAAGTGACTTTGTTCCAGAAGTTTTGAGGCTTGTCTCTGTGCTGTTTGGAGTATTGTGAGCAGGATGCTTTGTGGCATTTGCGTAGTAATGGCTTTCTTCTGGCGACTCGAGCATGCAGCACATTTTTCTTCAAATGCCTCCTTATTGTGCATCTTGAAACAACCACACCACTTTTTTTCAGAGAGTCCTGTATTTCAGCTGAAGTTATTTGTGGATTTTTCTTTGCATCCCGAAAAATTTTCCTGGCAGTTGTGGCTGAAATTTTTGTTGGTCTACCTGACCGTGATTTGGTTTCCACAGAATCCCTCATTTCCCACTTCTTAATTAGAGTTTGAACACTGCTGATTGGCATTCTCAATTGCTTGGATATCTTTTTATATCCCTTTCCTGTTTTATACAGTTCAATTACCTTTTCCCGCAGATCCTTTGACAATTCTTTTGCTTTCCCCATGACTCAGAATCCAGACAAAGCATGAATAAAAATAGTATATAAAACAAATAATATTCAAATTTGAAAACTTACCTAACATCTCCACCGAGTCCATTCTACTTCCCTGAACCAAATTGGATACTGTAATTGTTTTAGAGATAAATGCCACATTAATTTATGGAAACCTCAAGATAAATTACTACATTCCAGTCATAAAAATAAATAAAAATAACTATTTAATTATAACTTGACTAGGATAGATATCAATATATATTTGTGTATATATATATAAACATTGCCATTATTATTTCAATGCTATCCATGGGAAATAAGTCATTTGTACACCCAGTTAACATTAAATTGTAAAAATGGATGGAATATGTTGATTTGATTTAGCAATTAAATAATCTCCAACAGATTGATTTGCGCTGATGAATGAGAGGACACCACGGGAATCTAAAGTGCTAACAAATTGCTGTAAAAAGCAGATTAAGTAATGAATTTTAACTTAAAAAGGAGAGCAACAGAAGCACTGTTAATATACAGTCACAAGAAAACCGACTGAGTTTAAAGTATTGGTTAAATAGATATTAGACAGAAATAAGCAGAAAGCACACTGAACTATGTAATTAGAAACCAATATACTAGATTTTGTAGTAGATAAAACCTCACTTTTCTTTCCTCAATCAAAGAGAATATTCACAAACCCTGCAAGGTATTCACAAACCCTGCAATGTGCTATAAATGACATCCCAGGCTCTGCAAAAAAATTAAATAAAACTAATGCATTGCATATAAAATACAATTATAAATATACTAACAGAAAACATAAAATAAAGACAATAAAAACAATATTTTCCTTTTCTATATATACAATAAATAGAGTACATGCTATACAATTTTAGCAAAGGTTTTAAAGATGTTTACAGAAAGAAGGGTTAATCTGCATTTAGAAGCATCTCTCTATGCCTTCATATTGATATCACGACTTCCTTTACTTGACTCACCCTATGCTAAACCCTTCCTTTCTTAAACCTTTCCACTTAAAAAAAAAATGTGTCAGATTAAAAATAATCTGCATATGAATGAATACATGCACATGTTCAAGTGGGGCACAAATGCAGTCAGTCTATCTATGCTCAAATGCTTCATTCTCTGAAGGCGGAGACACATTTTTGTTCTTTAAATTAATGTTACAAATTTCACATAATGTGATAAGATGTTTTACTATCTTTATAAAATTAAAACACTGATCAATCACATAGAGTTTCCCATATCTAACCTTCTACCTCAATACTACAACTAAGTTCCTTCCACAAGTGGAGGTCCCATTAACGTACAGACTTCTGGGCATGCACATTAATAAACTACGGGTGACTTATGTATGCAAGCTTGCTGATATTTATATCTTTCACCCACCCCCATCCTCTCTCCTTCTCCTAGGTAAACCTAGAGATGGCCAACCTTGACATTCTTAATCTCTCCTTTTTATGGGATCATTCTAGATGGGTGGACTCATCATCTGCAGTCCAACTGCCAACAACAAGACACTCCCTGTCTCTGTGGAAATGCTGCAAGCTCCTTATGGTCTTTTAAGTACCTGCAACTCAATTATTTCTTGTCTGCTCACTTTGTGGACAATCCATCCCAAGGCATGTCCCAGTTTGATTCTCAATGCCTTACTTCCCTGCTTTGTCATGGTATGGACATCCTAGACACTACTCTGGAGGGGATACAGACATAAGATTAAGTGTGAGAGAGACCTGCAAACCATACCCCCACACTTCCACCCCAGTGGAGGACTCCTGGGAGGCCATCAGCGAAGATGTACCCACCTGTTCCATATCCAATTTAAACAAAGAAAATACCTATAAAGTATACTAAGATGTTACTTTTCCCCAGATAAGCTGGCCAAAATGTATCCAACTGCAACCCTACTTTGCTGGTGCGAATGTGGCCAACTGGACACTTTTCTTCATATTTGGTGGACCTCTCCAAGGATTGCCTCTTCCTGGGATAGGATGGAGGCCCTCTTCTACTGACTCCTTTAAGTCCAGGCTACAATCTTCACAACAAGGAAGATAAATTTCATGTATAACCCCCTTTGCCACTAGTCTCTCTACTTAACCCTCATCATAAACCCAAGGAAGACATGTGGCATGTGGCAACTTTTTTGTTTCTTTATGAATACCGGGTCAAAACCTGAATCAGAGAAACAGTAGGGTGAATGCTTATTTTCTTTGCCTGGGATTTGATTTAATAATCCTAATGTAAGAAGATTTCAACTGGATGGTCTTCATAGAAACTTTTTAAAGTATCCGTTACAACTTTATGTTGGGACTTCACTATAGGAACTTTAACTTTATGTTTGGACTTTACCATTAAGACCTTCTGTGGACTTTGTATATTTGTTATGTTCAGATAGTGCTAATAAAGAGAAGTGCTGCAGCAATTAGCTTATACACCTTTTGCACCTCATCATAAACCCGTTTACCCTAACTCCCCCCACACACACAGACAGGTGACACATCCCTCTCCTATTCACAGTGGACTCCTGCATCAAACCCCTGTCTTGCCAATCCTTACTTGATTGCATTTTTTATATGTATTTGGCATCATAGATGTGTTTGATTTATCTTGCTGTTTGTAAAATTGTAATCCCATTGGTGCAACCAACCATGGACCATTGGTGCATTACAGAATATAACTTTCACCAATTAATCAATAAACAACATTTGGAGGTGGTGTTATGATATTCCCACAAGGGAGAAATCAACTTTTCCCCAACTTCTTTGTGGAGAGGGTACAGAGAAACACTGGAGGAGTATAGATAGAACAGTGGGTGAAAGGGAGTGGGGGAATGGGTAGACAGTGGAGAAATAGAAAAAGGAGATGGAGTCAATAATAAAAAGGGAGAGTAGTCCAAATTAATCACTAAACCCCCTTAGTTAAAAGAGTAATGATAGCTTAAATGCTGTTAAATGACACGTTTCATGAATTTATTTGTTTTATTGTTAATTCATTCTGTAGTTTAGCAGTCTCATCGGAAATATAAACTTCTTACGTTATGATGATATATTTCATCATATATTTATAATTCAAACTTGGTAGAAAATGTGTATAAAAAAACAACTCAACAATTTCAATTCTACCTAACATTATCATAGAATAGGCAATGTGTTACAACACCACAGGGGTGTCTAGAAATATAAATACGTTATGATGATATATTTCATCATATATTTATAATTCAAACTTGGTAGAAAATGTGTATAAAAAAACAACTCAACAATTTCAATTCTACCTAACATTATCATAGAATAGGCAATGTGTTACAACACCACAGGGGTGTCTTGGGGTAAGGGTACCCCGGGATTACCTTGGCCGAGGACCGGGGTGACCGGGTACAAAGACAACAAGAAACGAGCCACTCACCCGGGTGTAGAGCCTGAGATCGGACCGAGTTTTCGCTAGGGCCCCTGATGGTGGGGATAGACTGGAGCAGGTAGGAATCCGTCAGGATACAGCCCTGGAGAGAAATGCCCGGGAGAGAAACGAGAATGGAAGCAGGTCAGAAGGGCTGGATGGGGGAAAGCGGGTAAGTAGGGCGAGTAGAACCAGAAGGGACTGGTCTGCGACAAACAACAGCGAACACTGAACGGACGAGACTGGGAACGCAATACAGGACTGACTAACACCACAAACTGGGAAACTCACACTCTCACTCACACTAACTCCCCTAAGGGTACAAATACAGACACTCAGGAATGGAAGGGTTAACACACAGAGGCAGAGGAACAATGAGGGATACAGAGAGATGCAGACAATGGGGTCACTGGCAGGAACAAGGCAGGATAACAATGGGGCACTCAAGAAAGTAATAAGCACAAGGCAGAAGATAAGAGGCAAAGAGACAGAGGTGTAAGGGTTACAGAGGCAGAGGAACAATGAGGGATACAGAGAGATGCAGACAATGGGGTCACTGGCAGGAACAAGGCAGGATAACAATGCAATGGTCAAGAAAG
>WWET01003617.1:105287-116424 GCA_011038615.1 Limnodynastes dumerilii
AGTGTTCTGGGGATGCGGCAGAGTAAACAGCGGGCGGACGGCACATGGCTAATTAGCATGCCGTCCGCCCATGTGACCAGGCCAGGACACAGCCGCAGGGCGCGAGCAGGGGACGCGGCAGAGTAAACAGCGGGCGGACGGCACATGGCTAATTAGCAAGCCGTCCGCCCATGTGACCAGACGCCGGAGCCAGGCCGCAGGACGCAAGCCGGGGAGGCCGCCGGGAGCGGCCTGTAACACAATGTATATATAATGATGACTGGCTGCATTATATGGAAAACAAGTGTGATACAACAGAACAGATGGATTTCAGTCTAGCTGCTATAGAAGCGTGCTGTATTAGAAAAATGATGTCTTCCTTTCATGTATACTTTCAGATCTGAAAGCAAAATCTACAAGTGAATATAAGAGTCATATGTGAAGTATGTTGAGTGCAGTGCATGGATTCTTGGGGTTAAGTGTGTCTTGACATTCTTTTTACTATAGACATAAGGTATATTTGCAATGTTCCAGACAGCAGCTTTCTTTAATGACATTGGTTTCATTGTACATTGTAACATACTATATGAAAACTATTGTAGACAAGTTTGAATCTCCTGTATAGTCTAAATTGAAAGTTAGAATATATTGTTGAGTGTTCTTCTGTTTTTGTGTTGATTTGGTTCCCTAACTCACTTTCCTGGTATCTATGCTCCTGTGCACATGCTTGGTTCTTGCCTTTCTTACTTATTCCTCTGTCGCAGCCTGCTCGGCTATGAGACACCAGTGGATTTAAAGGGGGTGACCGCCCCCCCAGAGATGTGCTCTGGGATGGGGGGGGGGTTACCGCCCCCTCCCTCTCTGTGTCTCAGCCCTAGCCCAGTTGTCCAGCCCACTTGTACAAAAATCTGCCCATTTTTTAATAAGCATCACCTCTTTTTCACCCGTGAAGCGGTGCAGAAGCAGAGAGACAGCCCCCGGAATCACAGCAGATCAAAGCATCCCACATATAAATAGTGTGAATGAATGAGACTGAGACACAGGGTCCTGGCAGAGATGAGAATACTGCACTGTTATAAGACTACAAGATTTATTGTCATTCTGTGAGTGTTTTTTTTCTTCTTGTTTTCCAGTGATTGTGTCAGTTATAGACAGTTGTGTATTACTTTCGGGGCATCCTGATTATAGAGGTCAACACTTTGTTAAAATAATATCAACTTCATTTAATATGAGTTTAAGAACTGCAAAATAGAATGTGCTAAACAAGAGGGAAACCATGACTAAAAATCTAACTATACTGTATTAATGTATTATATATATTTTTTACTGCTATCTTAATCCACAGTCCTTAATAAAATTGATATTGAATAAAGTTAATATTATTTTTAACAGAGTTATAATCCGAGTACCCTGAAAGCAATACACAAGTTTCTATTTTATGTTTATCTGCCAATGTGTATTTAGGAGTACCAGTTTGGAATTTGTTTGTCAACAAATGATTATATTAGTTTGTTTGTTTTTTTGGTGGGGAGGGGGGGGGGGTAAATTTATGTGACTCTTGGCTATTGATTATTTTTGGTTTCATTGACAGCTGTGCAGCTGAGGCTGGGACACAGGAGGGAAAGTTAGCAGAGAGTAAGGGTGGCTCTCTGACTGCTACCAGGGTTATGACAGTTATAGCTGCATAGTACAGCAGGGGACAGTGGGGAAAGGGAGGTATAGAGGGAACAATTGGGTGAGGGTTATATGGGGAAAAGGAGCTCTACAAAATCATCAGTGCGGTGCCACCTGTTTATCCCACTGCTCAGCGTGCACTGTCTCAAACTTTGCAGCATTCCCAGTCCATAACACTGTACAGTGTGCACACAGGGGTGTAGGAACCAGGGGGGGGCAGTGCCCCCCCATGATTTTTGTTGGGGGGGCAAAGACTTGTGTTTTGCCCCCCCATGAACTTCTGCAGTCTGAGTCTGAACAATTCCGACGTGTTCTAATATATTCCCCTTTGGGGACTCCCAGAAGAATGGATCTGGGATGTGAGCTGGTGAAGTGGAGAACACTGTTAGTAGCTGTAGTTTTCCTGAATAACTCAGTATGAATGTTAATCATTTCATCTAGACTCACAGTCGTATCCAAAAAATGAATTCTCTCACTACTGAATTTAACAGTCAATTTTAAGTTGAGGGAGTCGGTATTTAATTTTTCAACAAAGGAAAAAGCAGATCAAGGGGGCCCTGCCAGAGGAGGAAAATATCGTCAATATACCGAAGCCACATGGGAATACACTTAGTGTACATCCCATGGGCATCGGTAAAGACAATTTTGCGCTCCCACCAGCCGAGATATAAATTAGCATAGGTGGGAGCGCAAGCAGTCCCCATAGCAGTTCCCCGGATCTGCAAATAAAAACCATCATCAAATAAAAAATAGTTCTTATTCAGAACAAACCGAAGCAATTTAAGAACAAAGTCACTGAAGTCATCCGTAGCGCTAGTCTCAAGAAAACTTTTTACTGCCGTTATACCAAGCTCATGGCTAATACTGGTATACAAGGATTCTATATCGCATGTAACCAAAAAAGTAGATTCAGAAACATGAAGATTCTCCAGTCTAGAAAATCCATGGTATCCTGTATGTGTGATGGTAGGGCCGTAACAATTGGATGTAAAAAGTGATCTACAAACTTACTGGCATATTCAGTGATGGACCCATTGCCAGCAATAATAGGTCATCCTGGGGGCTTTACCCTGTCCTTATGGACCTTGGGAAGCAAATACATAATAGCGACCCTGGGATTCTCAGTTTTCAAAAATTTGAGATCAGCATGTGAAATGACTCCATTGTTGGCAGCTTCTTGTATCATTTTAGAATACAGGAGAGAGAAATTACTAGTCGGATTGAAAATCAACCGTTTATAACAGCTTTCATCAGATAGCTGTTTCCTGGCCTCACCAAGATATAAATCAGTGGGCCACAGAACAATGTTCCCCCCTTTATCAGAGGGTTTGAACACTATGTCCGACCACTCTTGCATTTTTCTAAGCGCTGTCTTTTCCTTATAGGATAGGTTAGAGAAATGTTTTTTAGATGATATAGAGGATCTATACAGATTATCAAGATCCCTACTAACCAACTTCCTATAAACTTCCAAAGTAGGAAACTTAGTAATGTCCAGAAAGAATTTTGATTTCTTAGTGGGGCGTACCTTGTTTTGAGGCCTGCTTTCATCAGAATGGCTTTCCAAAATTTGGATCGCCTGAAGATCCTCTGAATCCAATTCGGAATCAGAGATTTCACTGACATCCCTGGGTACGTCTCTATTGCAATCATAGATTTTAAAAAGAGCAAGTTTCATGAGAAAAAGATTAAAATCCTTATCCCAAAGGAAATGGTCCATACCTGCTTTAGGAGATACATGATCATCACTTAACTGTCTGGAAGAAAGATTAATAATTTGTAAAGAATCAGATTCTATCTGCGTTTCTGTTGGTGGCCCTTTTTTTTGTGGGGGGGGGGGTTTGTTCCACCTTGTGATCCTTTTCCTTTTACCCCTCCTGATCTTGTATTTACAGGATCTGATTGGGTTCTGTGGGTATGTCCTAAAAAAGAGGAAGAAGAGGGATTAATATTAGTCAGTAGAATTAGAGGTTAATGGTGCAGAGGTAGATTCTTCTTCCTCACAAGACTCCGCCTCTGACTGTGATGGTGTCATAGGAACACCCTTACGTCTATTCCTATTATTATTCCTCCTATTGGAGGGTTTCCATGAGTAAACTCTCTGCTCCTGAAAGTCTAGTTTATCCCTCAGATATTTAGATCTTTTAATATCCCTAAACTTAAGATCCAACTCTTCAATTTCTTTTTGGTATTTGGAAAACTGAGATTGAAAATCCTCCAATGCATCAAATACCTTCAAATTATCAGACACTTTTTGTATTTCAGAGTTTAAATTTGCCAATACAATTTTGTCATGTTTAACCAGGACATGTAGCAAATCCAATGAGAATCTGGTTAATATGGACTGCCATTCAGATTGCAAGGTCACATTAGCCAGTTCAAACGCAGGGAACAGACTAGGTCTGAGACCCCTAGGTGTAATCTGATTTTTAATATAAGATTTATTAGATGAAAGGTTCCAAAGAACACGTGTTTGTCTTTCCATTAATTTTTTTAATACAAGTAAGTTATGAGACCAATTCCCATTATTACAGCTATTAACTTCATCGTTGCTTTCAACAAAAAGCTCCTCTAAATTCCGCTTTAGCAATTGATTTCTGTCATCAAGTTCTTTGCAGATACTAAAACTGGTCATATTGAATCATATAATATCAAAACCGTGCTAGCTCAAAGAAGTGAATAAACCACTAATGAGAAACAAGAGTCAAAGGCTAGTTAAGAGCTGCACTGGTATTTATAAACATATATAAATCAATGGGGTACTACCAAAAAAGGATTTATTTTCCAAGAGAAAGGAAAAAGGGGGGACAGTGAAAATCTTAAGTGATGCACACCCATAAGTTTAATAAGACCCCAGAAACAAGTTCGTTCTTACTGAGATATAAAAAATATAAATTTTATTCACACAATATTAAAACATCATAATGATGTATAAATACAAAAAAATATACATCTACCAAATGAAATATTAAGATAAGCATCTATCCTAAACGCACTGGAGCAAATAGATCATAATATCATTTATCAGTAAATCAGTTGAATTGTAAGTCTCCGTTAAATACCCTCCTGATGGTAATGAGCCAATCACATGAGCGAAACACACCTAAGGAATAATTAATAAAAAAAAATGAACTTGAGAAACGCTTATGATTGTAACATTTAAAGTCTGTCTTACCCACATAATTAATAAAAAACAATAAAGCAAATAGACACAAAAAGGAAAATATATTATGACTGAAAAGTAATTAAATTAGAAAAAAGAGAAAATAAAGAAAAATTAATTGATTAAATCCTCCATTACCATGCCATTCATATATTGTATTAAACCCCCAAAGAAGCATTACAATTTAATGTTAACACAGCTTATGTCAAGTGTTTGAACATATAATATTAGAGAATAGGAAGGGAATATAAGTATATTATTTACATGATAGTAAATTAGATATAAAGAACGGAGAATATCATCTCTATAATTCCAAATCCCATATAATGAACCCTTAAAGGGATATCAACACAGAAATAACAAATTATCATGTTATAATCACCATGCAAAAAACACATAGCTAAAAAGTAAAAAAAAATGAAAGCTACAGCTACTAACAGTGTTCTCCACTTCACCAGCTCACATCCCAGATCCACTCTTCTGGGAGTCCCCAAAGGGGAATATATTAAAACACGTCAGAATTGTTCAGACTTAGAGACCTTTAGATCTCAGGCCACTGATCTCCAAACTCGTTTGCTCCATAGGGGTTACAAAAAGAAATATCTCACTAAGGTATTTAAGGAAACTATAGCCACTTCACGTTCTGATTTAATTCATCCTAAAGTTAGAACAAAAACTAAGAAGAAAACTTTTCGCTTTATTGGTGATTTTAATAGGGAGTCTCAGAACCACGTAGCGGTTAGGAGCGTAAATTCGCTAAGAGTGTAAGTTTGAATCGATCGCAAGCACTTAAGATGCTGTGAAAGTTTAAGATCTTAAGGATTTGCATGGAAATGGGCGGGGGGAGGCGGGGAAATGAGGGAAAGTGGGCGCGGGCTGACACTTAGGATCTTAAATAAACGCTACTACGTCACTTAAGATCTTAAATGACAGCGCAGAGTTAGGGTTTGTCAATGGTGGTCTAAGTTTAAGATCCACCGCTGTTTGCAAGGGGAGTGACTGTTTATGCAGTGGGCTGGAACATGGTAAGATCTTAGCTAAGGTGCGTATATTTGCGATCTTTACGCAATGGCATCTCTGAATCACCCCAATTGTACATATCCTCAATCACCATCTACCGATTCTGCGATCCGATGAGGATCTTGCAGACATATTAGGCGAAAAGGATTTCTATGGGTTGGCGTCGATCTAAAAATATTAAAGATTATCTTGTGAAAAGTAATTTCAAACTTTTCAAGCCTTTTAAAACACTTTGGCCGAGTTAATTTTCTTGTGGTTTTTGCCGTGCTTGTCAATACATGTGTAGCACCACAGAATTTAAAGATCGTTTTGAGGTGCTACACCGTGTTAATACTTACTTCAGCTGTACCACTAATCAGGTAATCTATTGCCTGATTTGTCCTTGCAATAAAAGGTACATTGGCAAGACCACAAGGAAATTTAAGCAAAGACTTCTTGAGCATGTAAACTCTATTAAAAATAGTAGGAAGGATAAGAATAAAATGAAGCCTTTATTCCCAGTGGCACGTCATTTTTTGTCTTTCCACTGTGCGGTTCCTTCCGGTTTGAAGGTTTTCATTATGGAAAGAGTTACCTTAAATCGTAGAGGGGGGGATGTGGATAATATTTTGTTGCAGAAGGAATTAAAGTGGATCTCTATGATGGGATCCATTTTTCCTTCAGGCATGAATGAAAATTCCTCTTACACTCTTTTTCTTTGAAGTCTTTTGGATTTCTTTTAACTAGGAATATCATATGTCTCCTTATTATTTGTTTTAGGAATTTTTTCATCTTTGGTATTTATATCTATATATTCATTTCACATATATTGTCTTGATTTTTGTAAAAAAATAAAAAATATTTCTTTCTTTGATCCTATAGCAATGCTTGATTGTAACTCTAGGTCTGTTTTATTACTTTCATTTTTTTACTTTTTAGCTGTGTGGTTTTTGCATAGTGATTATAACATGATAATTTGTTATTTCTGTGTTGATATCCCTTTAAGGGTTCAAAATATGGGATTTGGAATTATAGAGATAATATTCTCCATTCTTTATATCTAATTTACTATCATGTAAATAATATACTTACTATATACTTATATTCCCTTGCTATTCTCTAATATTATATGTTCAAACACTTGACATAAGCTGTGATAACATTAAATTGTAATGATTCTTTGGGGGTTCAATACAACATATGAATGGCATGGTAATTGAGAATTTAATCAATAAATTTTTCTTTATTTTCTCTTTTTTCCTTTTTTCTAATTTAATTACTTTTCAGTCATCATATATTTTCCTTTTTGTGTCTATTTGCTTTATTGTTTTTTGTTAATTATGTGGATAAGACAGACTCTAAATGTTACAATCATTAGCGTTTCTGAAGTTCGTTTTTTCTGATTAATTATTCCTTAGGTGTGTTTCGCTCATGTGATTGACTCATTACCATCAGGAGAGTATTTAACGGAGACTCTTACAATTCAACCACACACCTCCCCCTAGAAGAAGACTTATGAAACGTGCATCAGGACTTTCCTGATCTCTGCAGCCCCCGTGTGCACCGGGAGCCGCAATTGTTCCTGTCCGTAAGACCTGAATCTTCACTGCAGCATGTGCCTGTTTCATTATTAGAGCCAGTGTAGGGATTTATACCAGCCCACGAGTGGGCGAAGTGCAGCAGTGAGTCTGCTAGTTGTCCTCACTAGGGCCAGTCATCAGAATCTAGCATAGGCTACAGGCTCTGCTGTCTGTTTATTGGGTCTCACTTACACTGTTGCTTAATATTTTTTATACTATTGCTGTGACTTATGAACTCCCTGTAGGATTACTCTTGCTTGCCGGCAGAGTTCTTTGCAGGAGTTGTTTATATTTATAGCATTTATTTACTGATAAATTATATTATGATCTATTTGTTCCAGTGCATTTAGGATAGATCTTAATATTTCGTTTGGCAGGTGTATATTTTTTGTATTTATACATCATTATAATGTTTTAATATTGTGTGAATAAAATATATATTTTTTATATCTCAGTAAGTACGAACTTGTTTCTGGGTGTGCATCACTTAAGATTTTCACTGTCCCCTCTTTTTCCTTTCTCTTGGAAAATAAATCCTTGTAGTAGTTTATAATTTGAAAATCATTTTGGTAGCACCCCATTGATTTATATGTTTATAAATACCAGTGCAGCTCTTAACTAGTCTTTGACTCTGATACTACTGCTAGGAGTGTCAGTCCTCCTAGTTCTTCAGCAAATTAATATACCAGTAAAAATAGTACACGTCTAAGAGGAAAGCATAACCGACAGCACTTCCAAAGTACAAACTAGTTATCCCCGCCTCGTAAAACTTCATCAGAAAATCTTATTGGAAAAGTGATTGCAGACAAATGTCCTCTTGCCAACATACCATATACTACACGTAGTGGAAAGGAAAAGCTCAGACCATGGCCATTATTTGCAGTTACTGGTGCTTCTATTGTTACACGCAGTAAAGTCTCCACAGCAAAATCCATTTCCAAAGAAAGCCAGGGAGGATCAGTCACCTGTAAATCTGGCAAATCTGTAACGGGAAAAAGGATCCCCCAAAATGTGTTGCCTTATACAGTTTTAAAAAATAAATGAGGAGAGTGAAAGGTTGTCCACAAAATCTGGCTGTGATTCTGACAGTTATGATTCTGAGGACACGGTAATTTTAGAGAAGCCTCCTTACATTTGTGATCCTCCTCCAAATTTCATGATAAGCAGCGTAAGTCAAAATAATGATGCTGTTGCCGTTAATATTGAAATTAGGGATGCAACAGTTGTAGTAGATAATCAGGTACAAGTTAAGGGTGCTCGTTATTTATCTGACGCAAATGTTAAAGATCATGATGATGGTGATGAAGGTGTTGTAGAACAAGTGGATAGCAATGTGGAGGATGATTCCGTTTGTGTCAAATAAAGTCAGACTTCTCTGTCAATAATATCAGAACATTATTATGCCTTGTCAAAGAACTAAGAAATCAACCTCCTCTGTCTGGAAATATTTTATTCCAAATCTTGACAACAGTTGTCAAGACATCTGTTCCATTTGTAGCGCCAAAGTCAGTAGAGGCAAGGACATCAAACATCTAGGCACCTCCTCCATGTTACGTCATTTGCAACGAGTCCATACTCAATGTTTATCCATAACTTCACCAAAATCACTTTTAGCAGGCAGTCCATCAACTGTTACTTGTAACAGGGATAAATCCCAATATGTCCCATATCCACCTGCAACATCTTCATTTGAGATGCTGGATAGTCCAGCATTGCACTTGCTTGGCTGATGCGACTCCCTTGAGGAATCTGTGAGTGAAACAACTAGTGCTGGTACTACTGCTGATGCTGCAGATGAAACCTCATCACAGAAAGGGACCAAGAAGTCTATCCGTTTCAAACAACAATTGTCTGTGGAACAAGCTTTTGCTAGAGGAACCAAGTATGACACCTGACACCCTATAGCAAAGTGCTTAACTGAAGCCATGACAGCTATAATAGCAGTAGATTTTCATCCTATATCCGCAGTTAATACACCCGTTTTGGTCAAAAGAAAGATTTGCTGCAGCACACTGGAGAATAATCTCTGTGTTATGTAAGATACTAAAACCTTTTGGAATTGCAACCTATGAAGTCAGTTCTGATTCTGCCAGCATCAGTCAGGTCATCCCCTTTATTAAGCTGATGGAGATGAAGCTGGAGATTCTGAAGGAGGAGATTATGATTACTGAATCTTGAAAGTATGTTGGAATTGTATTAATTAAGTTGTGAATTGTCTTTAGCAGGACATAAGGGTTAGCCAGATCTTGGAAAACGGTCACTATATTTTGGCAGCCATGCTTGATCCTAAGTTTTAGTGCTATGTCAGGTAATTTTTTCCCGATGACACAGATCTTAGGAGATGTAAAGAGCTACTTGTGAGAAATTTGTCAGATCACGTTGAGACATAACATGTCTCCTCCTTCAGCTTCTTTAGGAACTTCTACTACCAGGAAACAACTGTCATTTTCACACACAAGCATTGGTGATGGAGACTCAACACAACGCACTACAGTCAGAGATTATGATATTTGGTCGAGCTTAAAAGACACGGCCACATATACTAACAACACTACCGTCAGTCAATCCGATAATGTAAGCATCAACAGAATGGTGGATGATTACAAGAATGATCATTTCCAAATTTGCACATCATCAAGTCCATTTCAATACTGGGAGGAAAAACAGTTAAGATGGACACCATTATACAAGTTAGCAATACACTACTTAAGCTGCCCACCCTCCAGTGTATTCTCTGAAAGAGTATTTACCGTAGCCGGGAACCTGGTGAGTGATAGGCGACGAAGGCTAAACCCCAAAAAAGTTAATATTCTTTAAAATGAACTACTCATCATTTTTTGAGGAACATACTAGCCACAAAGGGCCATCAGACAGTATAACGGCTGATTCTAGTGGGGATGAGCTAATATTGTGCGATGATATCAACAAAAGTGATAAGGATAGTGGTGAGGAAGATGACAACTCAAACCTTGAGGATATTTAGGCCTGTTAGCCAGAATTCCATCTCCGTGCCAAAAAAGACCGCCTTTTCTCTCTCCTTTCTTTACCACCCTAATTTCTCTTCTAAAAAAAATTGTAAACTTTGGTTGGAGCCCAAACGAACCAAGAAGTTTGGCCATGGCAGTCTATCTGTCTGGCGCCAAGTTGCTTAGTTTGTCAAACAATACATGTCCGACATAAGGGTTGCTGGAGGGCTCAAGGACACGAAATTGCACAGAGAGTGCAATACCTGGCTATCTGTTGTGCTGGTGGAACTACTCTTAGAAAATTACCGCTACGCTGTGTATGCCCGAATTCCAACTCCAAGTTAAAATGACTGCTTTTTTTTCTTTTCTTTACCACCTTATTTAAGTTTAAATTCTGTGGTAGCACCTCAGTTTTTTTTTATGTTCTCCGTCAGTCTCTGTAGTCTCTGCTGTCTGTACTCTGGGTTAAAGCCAGGTCATTCATCAGGCACAAGTCTGTAAGTGCCTGGCTCGACAGTGTGGTAATGAAGCATGGTACTGGCAGCAGGTGGACAATACAGGGCATATCACAGGACTTCTTCTTCTGCAACTTCAGCGTGCTGACCATCATGGTCTGGAATAAATCTGTCAGCTCTATGTTGTATTGCTGTTTATAATAGTCCCTCTGCTGCATCGTCTCTCCCTGTTTGAGTATGCCCTTCTGTGGAAGAATTTGAGACACATCCATAGGCCGCACAGGAGGGGCCAGAGTACATATTCTTCATGTTGCTCTTCCG
>WWET01003617.1:116443-133303 GCA_011038615.1 Limnodynastes dumerilii
TTCCGAGTTTCAGGACTCCTAGTTTTTCACACAGAATATAATGCTGGGGTTCTCAACCCCATCCTCAAGTACCTGTAACAGCGAATGTTTGCTAGTTCTCCTGGCAGGTGCACAGCTGTATTCTGATTACATATGTGATAAAATGCACATGTAGGAGGCAAACATGCACTGTTTGGGTTACTTGAGAATGGGGTTGAGAACATTCCTTTTGATAATATTTCTTCCTTTGGATGGAGGGGTTTCTCATGTTCAAAATTGTACCACTGGATCATGATCTGCCTTAGTCTGAATCTGCTGTTTGTTGGCTTAGTGGGCCAATTTATGTTGTCAACTCTGTATGTTTTATTATTGTACCTGGTTAACACAACAAGCTTTTTCACAGGCATCAGTGAATTTCTCCAAGGGAAATCTATTAAAATGTCTGCATTTTCATGCAATACATTTTTTGGGATAGATGGGTCAGTTTGCATTGGCAAATGTGCTTTTTTTTATTTTCTATTTTATAGTCTTCTCAATGACTCTGCTTATGAAGCCATTGCCCCCCCCTAGAGAAGTGTCGTATTTATAGGGGGGCCATCTGGGCCATGTAGGCGATTCCCCCTTGAAAATGCCGTAATTCATTGCAAGAAGAGTAAGTTAATCCAAGCAGTATCAATCTAGCCTGCTTTCCCAAGCTTAGCTGCTTCTCTAATCAAGCCTGCTTTCCAAGCCAAGTTGTATTAACCCTGCATTGCTAGCTAAGTTGGATCAAGCCTGCTCTTCTAAGCCAAGCAGCAATAACTTTATATTGTCATTCAGCTACATCAAGCCTGATTCTCTAGCCAAGCTGAGTCCAGTCCAGTCCTGGTTTTAAGTCTAGTCTAGTCTAGTCCTGGTTCCAAGTCTAATTCAGTCTGGTTCCAAGTCTAATCCAGTCTGGTTCCAAGTCCAGTCTCGTTCCTGTCATGGTTCCAAGTCCAGACCAGTCTGGTTTCAAGTCCAAACAAGTCAAGTGTGGTTCTAGTCCAGTCCAGCATGGTCCAGTCAAGTTCCTATTGCATCCTGTCTAGTCCATGAGCAGATCCCAGCACGTCCCTAACAACCCAGAACAGATACACAACCAGGTCATTCCATGACAATAGGTCAGGCCTGGCCAACTTGTGGCTCTCCAAGTGTTCTGAAACTACAACTCCCAGCATGCTTTGTCAGGTATCAGCCATTCCTATGCAGTTAAAGCATGCTAGGACTTGTAGTTTCAGAACAGCTGGAGAGCCGCAGGTTGGCCAGGCCTGCAATAGGTTGCTTATAGACAGTGCCAGGGTAATATATTTGCCTAGACCTTGTGCCACATCTTCATCAATATAAAGGAGCAGAACCAAAAGCATCAGGTGAATACAAATATTATAGAGAAAAACATATTTAATTTTAATTATGCCAAAGTAAAACTAGGTATATACTTTCACATTATTGTTCAACTCACATGACAAACAAGTGTTTGGAATAATATTGTATTATTGAGTAGGTTGCTATGATCATACTTTATCTTTCCAAAGCACAAAGCATATGACTTTTTAAGCTTCCTAAATTTAATAACCTGTGTTTCCTATAATTGCTCAGAAGCATCACTCTGAAGGTAAATCAATGTCAAGATGAATTAGAAGATGGTAGCACAGTGATGGGATTTGGTCTTAATTCCATTGTACTATTACAGGTAATCTAGATAGTAAATTATCTTCTATAATTGTGTCCACATTATCAGTGTTGATATACATTGACAAAACAATGTATAACATCAATGCACTGCTATAAACTGACCTGTATAAATTCTCAGGATTATGGGAGATCCTTTAAATGTGATATTATGCTCTGATTCTAAATCTGTACTATGGAAATTGGAAAAGGTCATTCAGACAAAACAGCATACAACTACAAATTTTACATGGTATAGATTGGCATAGTTTATCAAATACTTTACGCAGCAGAACCAATGCAATTACACCATGATAATCAGCGCTCATCCATGCATACACTATACAATTATTAGGCTGATCAGTCATTTGTACAGCCCGATAATTTTATAGTGTGTGCATAGCTTAAAACAATAAGAACATTAATTTACCGTAGACCCAAATGTGTTTCATTCTATATTGTCTGCGAAAATACATTTTTCATTCACGTACCATTTATTTATTTTAATTAACTATATCTTATTAAGAATTAAGCAAAATACATGAATTATACTTAGCTTCTGTAATGTTCAGCGGGTATCTAAAAGCCCCTATCTTGATTGTTATCAAAATGGCACTTCTGCAGTCCGTCCCATAGGCAGGTTGAGGAGCTGACCTTGTGCTAAGACCTATATAACCCAACAGCAACAGAACCGGATACCCCCTATCTTATTAGGTGGTAAACATGTTTTAAGCAAGTTAATTGGTACTTCTTAACTAGCTATTTTTTACTTTGCGGTTTTAGGTGTGTTACAACTTTTAGACATACAGAGACATAAAAGCTTGATAGCAATATATTGTAGCCAAATAAAATAAACAACAATACATACACAGTGCTAGGAAATTCAATATTCCAGTTATCCACCTCTTCCACTCTGAAAACTAACTGGTTAGGCTTAACCATCCAAATAGACTTTGTCCTTCATTATTATGAGTATCTGTAAATGTTCTCTCAGCTTTGCTCTCCTGTGTGTATCACTAGTCCTAGCTATGAATGTCAAGAAATTAAAGTAAGCTGAAATGGGGGTGGTGGGTAATTTATATAATAATAATAATAATAATAATAATAATAATGAGTAGAGCTGAGATGATTTGTAGCTTAACTCTAGATTTGTACAACAAGTAAAATCATCCAGTATGTTACCTGCATGCAATAAATAACAATACACTGCACCCCTTCACAATAAAACATAGTTTGTCCATGAGCAGATTTGCACCTTTTCCAAGCTATTACTCCTAACTCTCTCAGCCCCATTGTATCAGATTGCTGCTCCACTGCCATTAGTTAGCCTTCTGTATTTTCTGATACTTTTACCTTTCTTCTGTAAACTCTAACCACCTAATTCTAACTTTTGATCTTTCTTTCTCTTAATAAATCACAATTCACACAGACACAAGCACAGGGACAGATAGAGACCAAAATTCAGCCCTGATGGGAGCGAAAACCAAACCAAAACCAAAATATAAATGAAATTCTTTAAATAAATGTCATCACTGGCTTTTTCCTTTTTAGATGTTTTTTGTTTTATTTGGTTTGCTTTACTATCTGATATAGACTATATGAACCTGATCCAGACCACCGCTGCAGGTCCGATGCTGGATCCCCACCAAAAGTTACTCTGCTAGGACCCTACCTAGGAGCCAGCCCTTACTGTACAATCTACACACCTCCCCCCTCCCAGAGAACAGAGGTGCTTCTGCTTCCAGGTGTATTCCCTAACAGGACAGATCTGGATCTTCTGAATTTAGAATTCCATTCTGGTATGTCCTGGGACAGGACATGTGCTGCTCTACCAAAATGGGGGCGTTCTCTGATCGTACACACAAGATAACACACCATATATACAAATTTATTTAATAGTAAAAAAAAACTAGTATTACCACTTCCTTTTGCTGTTACACGCTGTCTCTTTTCCTATAAATTATTTAAAATCTGTTGTATGGTGATAGATAACCAAAAATTACATTGTTATTTCCTTATATACAAGATTTGCCTCATATTCTTTGAATATTGAGACATTCTTTTATCTGTCAAGAGATTCCAAAGACAGAGAACAACAAAAATAAAATCCATACATACCTTGGGAAATCACAACACATCTTATTTGGACAGCAGATATACAAGAAGAGAGGAAAGGTGCACTCTTGTGTTTTACAAAACAAACAGTGTTCATACATTAAAGCCATCATTTGTAGCTGAATTCCCAGCAAGGGGAAATTATTAAATGCTTTCCTGAAGCTTCTGCGTAAACACCATAATTTATTATATAGTAGTTCAATTTGTCATAAATGACAATGCTACAGTCTTCAATCACATTAAATGAGCAGGACAGGTACTCTCTGTAAGCCTCCCCATAGACTTTCTGGGAAGAGGATGTGAGCAAACAAGCTAAAGCTCTCTGCCATTCTTAATCTCCAGGAACATTGTTAAGCTTTCTTGATTTTTAAGTTGAAAATGCACAGCAAATTGTTAAAATATATATATTCAATGCTCTCACTCTTCAGTAGTTTTCAGAGATCTCCAACTATGTCTGAGAAGAACATGCCCATACCACATGCCTATAACTCAGTCCCTTTCCCTCGTACAATATCTATAATTTTAGAAATAATTGAGTAATGCACCAATAGTGGTTGAGAGTAGGGCTTCATATCAATGTGAGGGGTGGGCAAGTGATGCACCCACTATAGTGGGATACAGTCGCTGCTTCGAACTGCGGATTTCCAGCACTGATGCAGGCGACAGCTGAATTGTGGCTGTATCAGTGCAGGGAATAGTATGAAACCAGTAAATTCCTCTATTGGGAACAGGTAGTATATAGAAATGCCCCTATTTTCATAATTACCCATTCCCAATAGCAGGTAGGCTATAGTAATGCTGTGGGACATGGAGGGTCTTAGAAGGAGAAGGTTAAGGCTAGGCTGCGGGACAGAGAGTATTAAGGTTAGGCTGCTAGAAGAGAAAGGAAAGAGTTAGGTGGTGGGACAGGGAGAATTAAGGTTAGGCTACTACAAGGAGAAGGTTATGGTTAGGCTGCAGGACAAGGTGGGTTAGGGTTATGGGATGGTTATGGTACCTGTCGCTGCTGGAGTTCTTTGAAGATCCACCGGTGCTAACATTTCCATTGCCACTTTACAATTTACAATTGGTATGTGGTTTGTTCAGTGCCATTTCTAGACCTAGCAAAGCCCAGGAAGGAAAAAAAATTCTGGTTCCCTCCCCCCCAAAAATAAAATAAAATAAATCTATGTGCCCAAAGGTGGGATGGGCCAGGGGGCAGGGTGCCATATGCCCCCTGGGCCACTCCGCCATCAGTAGTTTTAGGGTTGCCTCTGTGCAGCCCATGGCTGTCTGTCCGGCAGACCAGAACGGGTCCCCACCTGGTCCATGGCTCGGCACCGGACATTTAAACTGTGGAACCAGGGCACTGTGAGCCTTAAACAGCGCCCTGGTTCCTCGGCAACGGCGTGCTGGGCGTGATGACGTCATGGATGTCACGCCCAGCACATATTAGGAAGACAACTGGCACAGCCGCACAGGAAGAAGATGGAGAAAGGAAGGAAAGATGAGAGCACTGAAAGGTAAGAACAGAGAGGGAGTCAGTGTGTGTGTGGGGACATGAGTAAGTATGGGAAGTGTGTGTGTGACAGTATGGGCAGTGTGATGTCAAGGGCAGGGTGATGGTATGGGCAGTGTGTGTGTGACAGTATGGGCAGTGTGATGTTATGGGCAGGGTGATGGTATGGGCAGTGTGTGTGTGATTATAATTAAGAGGCAGGAGAGACAGTGGGGATATTGAGGGGGACGCAGTGACATGATGATTTTTGATAGTAAGCTCATATAACAAGGTGAAAAATAAAGAGACTAAAGCCCGCCCCTTCTCTGGACAAGCCACACCCCCTTCATGGACATGGCCCCAGGTGTACCGATTTTTGTGTGTCTGTGTGTGGGTCAGTATAGGCAGTGTGATGTTATGGGTAGGGTGACGTTATGGTCAGTGTGATGTTATGGGTAGGGTGATGTTATGGGCTCTGTGTGTGTAACTGTATGGGCATTAGAAATTATAGGCAGGGTGTGTGTGTGTGTGTGTGTGTGTGATGTTTTAGGTAGGGTGATGTTATGGATAGTGTGTGTGTGCGTGTGTGTGTGAGACTGTATGGGGAGTGTGATGTTATGGGTAGGGTGATGTTATGGGGGTGTGTGTTACTGTATGGGCAGTGTTACTGTATGGGCAGTGTGTGTGTATGATTGTATGGGCATTGTGATGTTATGGGCAGGGGGTGTGTGTGACTGTATGGGCAGTGTTATGTTATGGGCAGTGTGTGTGTGTGTGTGTGTTTGTATGGCATTAGAAAGTATGGCCAGTGTAGTGGTATGGGTAGTGTGTGTGCTAATATCATACATATAAGGTACAGTTGTTACACTCTGCAGGTTCATCCTGGCAGAGTGTGTGTTAATTTCTTACCAGTTCTTTGTGTCTGATTTTCTCCCAGCTGCAGGTTAATTGTCCCTGGAGGTGTGTCTGGCTTCCACAGCTATTGGGGGAGTGTTCCTTAAATAGCCTCCAGTGCAAGTAGCAGGTGCTGGTCATAGCTTCTAGTGTCTCTGTGCCAGTTTCTTTCCTCCTCTTGCCTTGTGCTACTTTACTTACTTTCTTGAGTGCCCCAGTTCTGTCCTTGCCTCATACCTTTGTGTCTCCATTCCCTCCATCTCCCACCTTGCTGTTCAGTCCCATTTGTATTTACCTAGCTTATCCTGCCTGACTGTTTCTGTTAAACCCTTGTGGGTTTCCGCTGTTTGCTTGTCTGTGTGATTGCCCTGGTTAGTTTAGTCTGTCTTGTCAGTCCAGTCTGTTCCTTCCTAGTCTGCCGTGTCTGTTCAGTGTTTTGTGTAGTTTGTTACAGGTCAGACTCTGCTGCCTGTCTCCTCCCACTTTCTCCTCTGTCTAGCTCTTGCCTGTCTAACTCCCTCTGTGCTTTTTCTCGTTCCTCTCCCGGGCATTCTCTCTAGGGCTGTATCCTGATGGGTTCCTATCAGCTCCAGTCTATCCCCACCATCAGGGGCTCTAGCGAAAACTTGGTCCGGTCTCAGGCTCTACACCCTGGTGAGTTGCTCGTTCCCTCTTCTCTTGTTACCTGGTCACCCCGGTCCTCAGCCAAGGTAATCTCTTACTTACCCTCTTTCTAGCTTATTATCTAGTTATATTTTTTATAATTGAATTTTAACATTATATGTGACATTTGGTTGTAGATATCTATACGCATAATGGAATTTAGAATTTTGTAAATTTTTTAGATTCTATCAGTTTCTACACAAAGCATTTTCCTTGCCCCCTCATTGTTAGGGTGTGTGTGTGATTGTATGCCATAAGAAAGTATTATCAGTGTGACGGTAGTGTGTGTGTGTGTCATAAGAAAGTATGGCCATTGTGATAATATGGGCAGTGTGATGGTAATGGCGGTTTGATGGTTATAAATAGGATTTGCAGCGGGATAGATGGTATGTGCGATTGCTAGTATGGCAGCGTGATAGTGAAAATAGGATGGGCAGCAGTATAAGTAGCATGGGAAGGTCAGTGCCACTTAAATAATTTGTTACATTGTGTGATTTAATTAACATTTTGATTAATTTGTTACATTGAGGTATATCATTTGTCAGGCCTTATGCATTCTCTGATATAACACCATAGTAATGACACTTATGATGATTTTAAAACTCCTGATGGTGACGCAGCCGTCTATACACTGAATAACCAGCGTAATAATGTTACCCCTAAAGTGCTCCAGCGGTTTACTGACAACCACCCTTTAAAAACAGGTTATGGGCCACTGCTGTGGGCTTGCCCCTAGGCTAAAATTTGCCAGCCAGCCCCTGTATGTGCCCTGTCAACCACCTCTGCCAATTGTGTGCCCAGCCTACATATTTGCCCAGCCTCCATGTGTCCCTTATGTGTCCAGCCTTCTCTTGTGCCCCCTTTATATGATAGGCTCCTTTTGTGCCCCCTTTATAAATGCCAGGCTCCTTTTGTGCCCCCTTTATGAGTGTCAGCCTCCTTTTGTGCCCCCTTTATGAGTGTCAGCCTCCTTATATGCCCCCTTTATAAGGGTCAGCCTCCTTATGTGCCCCCTTAATAAATGCCAGCCTTCTTATGTGCCCCCTTTATAAATGCCAGCCTCCTTTTGTGCCCTCTTTATGAGTGTCAGCCTCCTTTTGTGCCCTCTTTATGAGTGCCAGCCTCCTTATGTGCCCCCTTAATAAGTGCCAGCCTCCTTTGTGCCCCTGTAGAACCAAATCTATTTCAATGAATAACGCTATGAGGTAACCCTTTAAGGCCCTGGGTTTGTTGCAAATCAGCCATTCTAAGCAGCGAACCACACGCCACTGTAGTTAAGTTGCCTCCTATCCACTACTCTAATATTTTCAGTGCACAGCAGAGGAGACTGTAGGAGAGAGATGCTTCATGGAGACTAATGTTGCATAACTCCGCCCTTGGGCTGGAAGAATATGGCTGATGTTCTTAAGTGTTTAATTATCAAACTAATGCAAAATCATTACATTATTGCAGCAATAAAACGTCTTTTCACAACTCTTTGCCAAAAGAGTTTGCCGGAGCTATTTAATGAAGTTCAGCTTTTTTTATTTCACCATTTTTCATCAGCTTTATGTTTTAGTATTGTAGGACATGGGGTTTTTCCTTTAAGAATACTGCCTTTCTGCTGACTACATCACTAAATTCTTTAGACTGGTGTCACGGCAATATGATATGTTCCCCAGTAGATTAAGAGGCTCAGAAATGAAAATGCTTCCATACAGATACATCATTTTTGTGGACCCAGCCGTTTAGGACTTGGTGCTGTGTGTACAGATTAAGTTTTATATATTTTCTTATTTCTGGATGTAATAATATTGTCCTGGATCAAGACTTACGTTGTTGTTGCGCTGGGAGCCCAGAGCACAGTGGCATGGGGATATGGTGCTGGATCCCTGCTGGATTCAACCTCCCATTCAGGTGAGGGGACCACTTATGCTTCAAGATCCTTACCTTAAAACTTTTGCCTGTTTACACTTAAAATGTGGGTGGCATAAAAGTCTGTATAGTACGGAGGGCGCTTAGCATGCCCACACTGTACTCTCAGCGTACCACCCCCTCACACATAGCAAAAGCTCACATGCTGTATCACCCCACTGACATAAATGGTACCAGGATGGAACTATCTATCCAGGGAATGCAGCACTCTTGCATGGGCTGCTAACAAAGAGGAGGCGTTTTCTGATGCTAGTGATTGGGAAACGCCCCCTTTACGTAAGTCTGGATCCAGTGCATTCTGTTATTTGAGTGTATCCATTGTTTACACTGGTAATGCGATTTGATATATAAATCTATGTCACAGTACAGCTTATGTTCAAATGTTTTTCTGTTTAAATAAACAATGTCTTTAGTTCTCATCATAATGCACTAGCACACTGCACATAATGAACATTAATCCTTGCTGTTTATGTTTCAGAACATGTTTGTTGATAAGTTTGCATAAACATGAATGGATCATAGAAATTATTTCATTTGCACGACTGAAATACAGATGTAAACAGCTTCTTACTATTAAAATAAATGACCATTTATTCCTTTATAACATCACAGATGCTGCGAATTCAATAAGAATGTAAATTAATGGACTGGATAAGTGACTAGTTTTCTGGATCTATACAGGGAAGCCTCATTATGTACATGGATAGTATACTTTAGTCATTTTATATTATGCTGCCAAATCCTGTCATTTGATTGTCTTTTGGGGCTTCACGTATCCAAAGGTGTATTGCTATGAAATGTGTCCAGTCAGGTGAAAAGGAAGCTGTCAAGAGTATACATGAATACATGAGTATTTAATTTATCTTTTTATTAACAGGTTTTTATATAGCTCCATCAGATTATGTAGCACTCGTTTGGGCTGGGATAGGCACTTATGTACGCCTAGGTATTATGTACGCACAGAGGTAAAACAACCAAGTCTGGATTGAGCCCTATGTGTTTTCAACAGAAATAGAAAGACCAGCTGGGTAGCTTTTATAGGGCTGTGGTTTGCTTGTACAATGTGTTGTTTTTCGACACATTGTTTTCCAGCACTGGAGGAGCAACAGCAGTTATTTTGCGACTGCAGCAATGAAAAATCCAAGGCATCCGTGACCAGTCAAGATAGTACAACGGCGACAGGTAGGTTTTTCTCCAAACCCTCAATTTATATTAGTCTAACCTTAACACCCATCCCCAGAAGTAAAAATGTAAATGTAAATTGGTGCAGCCTCCATTCAGCTGCCGGCTGTATCAGTGTCAACATAGGACCTTTCTAACCAGCAACGGCATCCCCTTTTATTGGAAGGTAGATTATTATTAGTTCCGATTTTAAAAGATTAAGTTTTTTGATGGCGGGGCATCCAAGATGAAATGGCAGAGGTATATTCCATTATGTGGGCTGAAGAATAAGAATAGGAGTTGTAAAGTGTCCATTCTTTTAGAGATCTGTATGTTAGGGCATGACACCACTCCGTATGTCAGAGTATCTGTAAAATGGGTGGGGGAGGGCATTTAAATGAACAATGTTGGAAAAGTTAGGAACTTCAATACATGCATACATTCCATACGTATGTAGGTACAGTTACGGATATGGAAATTATCTAAAATTCCACGTGTGAGGGGAGTGTCATGGGAGTGCAACTTCATGCATACAGAACGCATGTGGAAGTCCCATTGTTGATACTTGCATGAGGAAGATGTGTTGTAAGAATCAAGATGGCTGACCTTCTACTATGCTTTGTTAAGTAGTGTTTAGCAATGGAACGTATAGAATATCTTAAGAGATCTGCTACACTTGTAAGAGTTACCATATTACTATGTATAAACTGTATTGTGTCATATGCTTGTTTGAATTATTACTTTATATGTACTATATTGTGTTATATGGTTTTCAGTTGATAAACAGTCAAAGATGACCACCATAAATAAAGTTAACCAACATAAAAATGTGGTTCCAAAATGGCTACCTTCATATCATGCTTTGTTAAACAGTGACTTGGCACAGAAATGTTTCATTAAGTAGGGATGTTACATTGGCAAGATTTTGCAGGATTTGTGGATTTGTTAATTAAATGTGAGGTGAAAATAATGCAACCAACATGGGAAATGTAATGAATTCTGAGATACATAAACACACATGCACATACACACCTGTGTTTTCTCACCTAAAGAAACATAATTGGAGGGATATTTTTACTATTGCTATGACAATAGTAAACAAATCCCTCCCCAGGAGCCATGCACTGCACATTACACTGTCAGGGCAGACCTGGGTCACGGAATTTTCCGGGTCAACCCTGCAGTGTGAAAGGGATCATCCCAGGGTCTGTGACCCTGGGGTGATCTGCTGACCCATCAATATCCTGTGTTATAAGACCCGAGATATTGCCGGGCTGAGATGAGAAAGTGGTATTATATAGGCTGCAGCTCTGAAAGTAAAGCTGCAGGGGGCACCCCAGGGCACAGGGCCCAGGATGGATGCTTCTGTTCAAACCCCCTAGGGGCGGCTCTAAAGCCATGTAGTGTTTAAGGAAATGACATTTGATTTTGACCATGCAATATACAACCATAAAAGAAAAACAAATGCACACAGTGGTAATAGTGTACAATAAAGGGGAAATGAATACAAGTTTTGTTGTTTCTTTAGCATAAACACTTTTTGCAATAAAATATTGATTTTTTTTTCTGAATTTAATAAAATCTACATACTGTACTTCTGCAAAACACACTTTGAGCCAATATGTTAATTGCACATCAATACTTTTGTTTGTTCTCTAAAGACTTCTGCCCCTTTCATTAGTTTAACTACAAGAACAAATGATGGCTCATGTATTTCTTTGTCTTATACAAATTTTTCCATTTTATTCAAAATTCTAAAACTTTGCTGTTAGCTCTGTGCTCACAATACAGAATATTAAGAGTTTTACTCTATGGAACTAGTTCAGAGCTGAACAAAACCCATGTTACTAAATTCCAATCAACAGATGATTCATATCTTTATTCAAACTTTGTGTAAGAATCACAATTACTTATGTCATCTAAGGATAATATTAGCCAGCAATGGCAAAAAAGCCAAAAAAGTCAATAAAGCATTATTGTTTTAATAATTTTTTCATTTAATTTGTTTCCTATGTTTTTCCACTTTTGACATTGGGTTTGATTCAGAAAGAAGAAACACACCATATGTAAGTCAGCTCTAATAGGTACTGTTCATGCGCTGTACCTATACTTCCACTATGGAATGCAGCCGCTCGAAATCCACCAGGCCACCCACCATGCAAATACACAGGGTAATGGTGGAAAGTACTGTATTAAAATTTCAATACTTTATAAAAGTTCTGTGGGTAATTATAATTATAATGAGGAAAACTGTTTAGTTACCTCCATTGTGAATAATGACCCAAAGCAGCACAGGTGATACATTAGAAACATAGAAACATAGAAAGTGACGGCAGATAAGAGCCACATGGCCCATCTAGTCTGCCCATTTGTTTATTGAAAACTATACTGACCCTAGACCCTATTTACCCTCAATTGGGGTTACAATTTAGGATACCCTTATATTTATCCCAAGCATGTTTAAATTGTTCTACTGTATTGGCCTCAACCACCTCAGATGGGAGAATATTCCATTTTTTCTATCACCCTTTCAGTGAAGTAATTTTTCCGCACATTTCCTTTGAATCTACCACCCTCCAGTTTGTATCCATGCCCTCGTGTTCTATTACACCTTACATTCAGATAAGCTATGTGACATAGGTGTGAATAAAAGTGAATCTTACCCTATACCCTGATACCTCTTCTCTCTCTGATTTAGGGTGTGATAGAGCCACAGGAAGGACAGGAGAAAAGAGATAGAGAGAGAACAGGCTGAGAAGCAGAACACGGATGGGAGGCCTCTAGTGACTAGAGAATGAAACAAAAAGGCATTTATAGAAAAATGCATTTTTCTTTGAGCTGAGGGGTGGGGCCTCTTTCTTAGTGCAGGCCTGGGACTACATTACCAGCAATCCCTCCTCCTCCCGTCTCCTGATAGCGGCACTGCTTATTGTACAGGGTTAAGTCATAATTATTACTTATTTCTTAGAACCCATTGGACCTGATTCAGACTTAAGAAGGTGCTTAAAATTCGAGAGGAAAGTGACTCCTGGGCTAAACCATGTTGATTGAAGGGGATTCATATTTCATCTGTTGCAAACAGTATTAGAGTTGAGAGGTGATGTTTTACAGAGCAAGTCTATATAACAGTATAATAGTAAAGCTGGTCAGTGTCTGTGTACAATAAACCGTTCAAAGATATTTCTCTGCAAGCAAAGAATACAATTTACTTGACTCCCCCTGAAATCTGCATGGTTTAGCCCAGGAGTGACTTCCCTCTTTTATTTTAAGCACCTTCTTAAATCTGAACCAGGCCTATTGTGGTTCTCCATAGTACCCATTGCGTCTTGTGATTAAAAAAAACAACATAGACATTCACAAATATTGTCATCTCTTAATGCATACATTATTATCAAACCACAACAGCAAATTATACCTAATAATGGCCCAGATCCAGAGCAACGCTTGTGAGCGAATTTACACGTGGCGGAGACGTAAAATCGCCTTTTAGTAAGTACTGTGCATGCGCACCATAGAAAATACGCACCCTAACGTAGCGTAAATGTGAACGTATGGGCCATTCACGTATGTGTCACGTAAATACTTACGTGTGGGCGTGAAAATTTTATGTTTCACAAAAATACGTCTGAAATACGTTATGTAGCCGGGGGGTTTGTATTTAAAGTGTACAGTATGGGCATGCTTAGCTGCGTAAATACGTGTTGCCCATACGTACGTGTGCGGATCGGTTACGTTGCCAAAAGTTAAGGTAGGGTTTGGAAAGCGTATCTTGGACAAAATACGTACATTCAAGGTGTGTGACAAGGGGAGTGTATAGAAGGTACGTACCCGTAAACGTATTGCAAACGTAGTTCTGGATCTACCCCAATATGAATACTTGGGTAAAAGGCCCTTAATGGATATTAAAGCAGTGCAAAAAGTGAAAGTGGCTGTAAAGACGTGAATAAACTAATAAAATGCCATCTGAAGATGAAGCCCCATCTAATCTTGTCAGAACACTCTGTTCCACATTTAAATATATACTCAGCACTATGCAATTTTTCCACTACATTTGTTAGTCACCTTCAATAGGTGTAAATCTTGGCTATTATTTTCAAAGCTTGATTTCTAAATGTTGTTGGGTTTTCTATCCACTAAAACATGCCAAAAAAACATCCTACGCATTTTGCAGTTAATAGGTTAAACAAGCCTAATTTATCTGTGTAGGAATGCTGTGACTGAGACAGGGATTTCAGAGCTGTAATTTCCTACCCTAGTCACGTATTCTAGTTCCCTGAAGAAAAACAAGGTTAATGGTGGGAAATCCTTTATGTCTTGTGGTGCCCATTACGGTTGCAGCTGTCAGCCTGCTTCTAAAATAAAATGTACCAACAATTACATAATGTTGCAGAAAAAAAGCTGATTCTTTTATGACAGAGTTGCTTACACTTTAAAATAATTTCCAAGAACACTTTGTTCTTAACAAGTAAACCTTAATGTGTCACAAGTTGTATGATTAGCTTGACGGTCAAGAAGTTTTGTGCCCACCGTGGGATTTATGAACGGATGCAGACCTAAGCAGTTGCTTATGCCATTCCAAGTCCCTGCTGCGAAGGCTCACATTACGAATTAGGGACCATCAAAAGCTGTTTTTTGTCTGTCCCTATTTTGTATATGAGAGCCCCCTCCAATTTTTTTTTTTTTATGAATGCGTGAGTATACTCACCCATTCACTTTCAGAAGCGCCGCCACCAGGGACTTAGAGTTAGGCAGTGTGGGGGGAGACTTAGGGTTAGGCTGCAGGGAGGACTTAGTGTTACACTGTGGGAAAGGACTTAGGGTTTGTTTAGGAAGCGGGTTGGTGGAAACTCACCTTTCGGAGCACCATGTTGAGTGCTCCGGGGATCGATTGCTATGCCTCCTCGAGGTATAAGCAATCAATATCCCAGCCAGTTTGAAACTGGCTGGGAGCGAATGACCCTTTAGAAATAGGGCCGTTTGCTACAGGGACCCACACTCACTAATGCTGATGTCTGATCCCCACAGCATTCCCTTGCTCGTACAGAAACATGCTTTCAGGCCCCTACCTTAAAACTCTCATGCTATTCTTATGTAGAATGGAAACGGCATGAAAGTATGGATAGAATGGAGGATGCCTAATACTGTACTATTATCATACTCCTCCCCCCCACACCTCTTATGTAACAAAATCACCTTCTGCTTCCAGCCCCGTCTACCACTAAAAACACTCCCAGGACAGGACTCTGGATCGGGAGAATCCAAGTCCATCCTGGGAAAACAATGCTATCAACAAGAGATACAGTGGGATAAACCAGGTCTGGAAGTGAGGGGGTATACAGGGGTATGCCATACCATCACTTCTCTCACACTAGTTTAATTGAAAATCTATAAATCTCCATTCACTTCTATTATTTTTATAATTTCATACAGCCACTTATAAATTTCAACTTCGATCACTGGTATACGCAACAGTAAAGAATGAAACAAAGTTTCAATAAGAACATAAAAATCTAATACACAAAAACCATAGCCTGACACTAGCACACAAGAACCACAGACTAACCTTGTACACTAGTAGTGCAGACACATTTACAATTGCTGATTACAGATAAAATTTAGGTAGGTGCAGATTGCAACCTAAGAACAGAGAGAAATTAGACACTAGGCTGTCCATTTGATAATATCACTGCGATCGCTAATCAAGGAATCAAAGCTCTCTGCACCCTGTAACGAGCCTGGAAACAGCAATTGGCACACTTACTAATACTTACCTCTCTAGCAAGGTCCCATGAGGGTCTGCGAGACTGTCGCCGGAGACATTCGGTCTTGCTCGGAGATGTAGTCTTGGCACAAGCACAATGGCTATCTTTTGGGGCTTGAAAAATGTAAAGTCCCAAAGCATGCGCCGGGACTTACCTCAAAAAGAGAGACATGTATAGGTGGGTAGGTGAGTTTAACTTTCTTTCCTTTTTTCTTCCATATAATTATTAAAAAAAAAACAAAAAACTAATAGTTGATAAAATTCACGCCAACAATCAGTAAATATAACGATCGGGAGTACTGCTGCTATCAATAACCATGGTTTCCATAGTGATCATAGCATTGTAAATATGAAAAGCTAAGATAAAGCATAAGATAAAGATTGTTTTTCATCTGAATACAGTTTTTTTTTCTTTTTGATTTTCTTCTTTACGTGTGTTGTTTGTTCCCCAATTTATTAGAACATGAATAGTGAATTTCTGAATTAAAGCTGATTTAATATGCCCATTTCTCCTAGAGATATAAATCATTCTACTTATTAGTAGCATAAAGAAAGCTTACTCGTAATGTTCTTACACTGTTTCTGTCAAATACTCTAGCCATAGATACATGGGCCTGTCAGTGTAGCTGCTGACAGCACAATATAAATATTCACTACTTCACACATGCATTAATACTGGGCCAATAACCTTTTCCTACTCTGCACAGGAACTACAATATATTTCAGTTTTCTGACCCGATAGGCCAGTGGAAAGTGGATCAGCTTTTCTGTTGTACACGGCACATGAAATCATATATAACCTTCACAAGAGCCTTTCTATCCCTTTCACCAGTCAGATAATAAGAACAATAATACCTTTGATCAGCATATTCTTTGTTTAATATAGCTCTTATTGAAGTAATGTTAGGAGGGCAGAAACATCAAAACCATGTTCATTTCTTTGTAGTGGCTGTCTGATATTTGTTTCCTATGACTACAGAGACAGTGGGTCTTCAGGTCTCCATATTAACATAAACACAAATATTTCCAAATCTTGGTGACCTGAGTAATATAATTCTTATATATATTACTTATTTATCTATCCTGATTGTCATGTAATTAAGTTTAAAAAATAAATAATAATGTTCTAGGAAAAAAGCACTAGACAAAACATTTAGCAGGTTGATGCCGTAAACAGTCATGTTTCTTTTCCTGTCTGTGTCTGACC
>WWET01003618.1:35469-59377 GCA_011038615.1 Limnodynastes dumerilii
CGACTTGGGAGAAAAGCCATCTACTGGAAAAATATTGGTAGAGCGTAGGGACGGGAATAATTTGTTGTGCCACTGTCCCTCAGATGGTTCCAATGATGGATGCTTAACCCTGCCATGGTGAGGCTCCATTGTTCCCTCACCATCATTAGGTTTCTCCCCTGATGTTTTCCCAGTGTTTTGAGATGTTTTTGGTGACACGGACTCACTGCCCTGGATCTTTCTGAGCTTTGAAATCACAATACACAGTAACTATTTATGAAAGGTCTGAATGACAGAATTTCAGGGCAATTTAAAAGTGCAGAATTCTGTGGACTGGAGTCACCCCCCCCCCCCTTCCCTCCCAAGCGCCTTTTCTCCCCCCCCCATTTCCAGATTACGGTACTTTCCTATTATTCTCATCCCACAATCAATAGTATTTTTCATATTTATTCTACCGCAGTTGCTATCAGTGCAGCTCAAATTAATTAATTTCATGCTCTTTGTGAGCGGCAGTGAGCTATTTTATAAAAGTTTTACTTCTTAATACTTCTTGTTTTCTTTTCTTCAATAACAAGTTAGATTTATTGCACATGTAGAAGGGTGATTTCAGGGGTTTATAAGTGTATTATATTTGTAAGAAATAGAGACACTGGTTAGCATTGGTTTCGGAACCAATGTTTAGAACTAAACAATGTTTTGTGATCAATGTTAAAGACATCTGTACTACCAATGTTTTCTTTTAATGTCTCATCCCTAGTAGAGAGCAGAACCCCGAATGTCCCAACGCCACTTGATTCATGGTCCGGGTATGTGGCAAATAACGATTCCAGTATAACGCGGAGGTCTTATAAGAATGATGACAAGCAAATCTCAAAGGATAGATGACTCTTTCCATTGTGTTGGTGATGAATTACAGCCGTTGTTACTAGATACTATAAAGTACATTATAGACACGCCAACGCTCTGCGTGTCAATCCAGACATCCGAAATACCGCCATTTTTACCTTCACAGAAGTCTGAATACTTAAGGTAAGGTACTGCAATGGAAAGTCCATTTGTGTGGGGAAGGGGTAAGTGGAAATCGATCGTATTCTAAAAAAATAAACAATAATGGACAATCATAAATCTGGACCCGCCCCCCGCGCCCCTGCGCAATTGTCCTCTGGTAAAGATGGATTTTTCATCCTGCGTTGTCTATCCAATATGGCTCCCATTTACAGGGGTATTACGGATTGACACCAGGCCACTTTTCATGCCTGTTACAGACAATAACCGCTGACGATTTGGCGTAAACCGGAGTAATGTTTTGCTGTGACGGCGACATCCGGAGACCTGTATGGCGCCGCCTAGGGGTGGGAACATGTTATTATTACACGGTTTCAGTTACCTCACTATAGAGCTCAGCATTTGCCTTGGCTTTCACAATCTCGGGCACGTCCTGAGGGAGGGTATAGTGCGTCTTAGATTTCTCGTAATCCGCGCGATAATTCAGCTAACAAAACATTGGAGAAAAAAAAAGAATATCATTATTATTGCAGTGTATAATAACAATTATTATTTCTATTATACTTAAACAACAGGAATACATCTCTAAACATCTATGTAGGTTATAATAAGCATGGTGACGTCACTGACAGGGTAGTGGATAAGTGGAATGGCCTCCAGTCAGAGGTAGCAGAGTACTTACTGTACAGCAGAGCATTTTGAACTGATTGGGATAAACAGGGATATCTTGAAAAAGACTAAGGGCTAGATTTACTAAACGGCGGAAAAGTGGAGATGTTGCCCATAGCAACCAATCAGATTCTAGCTGACTTCTCTAATATGTAGTAGGAAAGTGAGAGCTAGAATCTCTTTGGTTGCTATGGGCAACATCTCCACTTTTCCGCAGCTTAGTAAATCTGACCCTAAGGATCAAAAAGGGTTTTAGGTCATCAAGGGTTTATACAGATAATAAAAAGGGCGACTCGCTGGGCCAATCACATTATAGACGATGATGCGTCACGTGACACATGCCACAATTAATCGTGACTTGGGCTGGCTTCCTGAGAGCCGGCATTATCAGCGGCATGCACAGAGCGAGGGGATTTGGTGACAGCGGTGACCCTCGTTATCAGCCAACAACACCACACAGCTCCAACTTACATCACTCAGCTGCCGGGCGTTGACCTTCGCCTGCGCAATCTCCGGAGTATCGCTTACACTGCTGTATTTCAACTTGTCAATGCTCTGGCGGTAGTTTACCTGCGGGGAGAAAGAACCATTTGAACGCGGATTTATATGAAAGGGGAATTAAATTGCCTCTTCTGGACTTTTTAATCTAATTAAAATGTTAATTTCCGGAGGGGCCTCTCACCGCCGCGGTGTCTTACAAGACATTTTGGATTCAATTCTCTACGGTAAAAATACAGACGACTATCTGTCACTATTTAAAGACAACGGTAATGGAATTGTGGGGTTATCAGTCACGGACTATAACAAGCTCATTGTCAGTCACTGGCTGTGGCTGGAGGGACTATAATTACCAGCATGCTCTATAAGCAAATGATAGACTGCATTATATTACACACAGAATAATCTGGAAACATCATTTACATCCATAATGATCTGAATTCACCAAATTCATTTATATAACAAGAGCCTCAAATAACTACTCCCTCATCTCCCTGCTCCTTCCACTATACAACTCTCACTCATCTCCTGATATCCTCTGTACTGCTGGGACCCTGCTCCTTCCACTATATAACTCTCACTCATCTCCTGATATCCTCTGTACTGCTGGGACCCTGCTCCTTCCACTATATAACTCTAACTCATCTCCTGATACACTCTGTGCTGCTGTGACCCTGCTCCTTCCACTATATAACTCTCACTCATCTCCTGATATACTCTGTACTGCTGTGACCCTGCTCCTTCCACTATATAACACATCACTCATCTCCTGATATACTCTGTGCTGCTGTGACTCTGCTCCTTCCACTATATAACACATCACTCATCTCCTGATATACTCTGTGCTGCTGTGACCCTGCTCCTTCCACTATATAACACAAAACTCATCTGCTGATACACTCTGTGCTGCTGTGACCCTGCTCCCTCCACTATATAACACATCACTCATCTCCTGACATACTCTGTGCTGCTGTGACCCTGCTCCCTCCACTATATAACACATCACTCATCTCCTGACATACTCTGTGCTGCTGTGACCCTGCTCCCTCCACTATATAACACATCACTCATCTCCTGACATACTCTGTGCTGCTGTGACCCTGCTCCCTCCACTATATAACACATCACTCATCTCCTGACATACTCTGTGCTGCTGTGACCCTGCTCCTTCCACTATATAACACAAAACTCATCTGCTGATACACTCTGTGCTGCTGTGACCCTGCTCCCTCCACTATATAACACATCACTCATCTCCTGACATACTCTGTGCTGCTGTGACCCTGCTCCCTCCACTATATAACACATCACTCATCTCCTGACATACTCTGTGCTGCTGTGACCCTGCTCCCTCCACTATATAACACATCACTCATCTCCTGACATACTCTGTGCTGCTGTGACCCTGCTCCCTCCACTATATAACACATCACTCATCTCCTGACATACTCTGTGCTGCTGTGACCCTGCTCCTTCCACTATATAACACAAAACTCATCTGCTGATACACTCTGTGCTGCTGTGACCCTGCTCCCTCCACTATATAACACATCACTCATCTCCTGACATACTCTGTGCTGCTGTGACCCTGCTCCCTCCACTATATAACACATCACTCATCTCCTGACATACTCTGTGCTGCTGTGACCCTGCTCCCTCCACTATATAACACATCACTCATCTCCTGACATACTCTGTGCTGCTGTGACCCTGCTCCCTCCACTATATAACACATCACTCATCTCCTGACATACTCTGTGCTGCTGTGACCCTGCTCCTTCCACTATATAACACAAAACTCATCTGCTGATACACTCTGTGCTGCTGTGACCCTGCTCCCTCCACTATATAACACATCACTCATCTCCTGACATACTCTGTGCTGCTGTGACCCTGCTCCCTCCACTATATAACACATCACTCATCTCCTGACATACTCTGTGCTGCTGTGACCCTGCTCCCTCCACTATATAACACATCACTCATCTCCTGACATACTCTGTGCTGCTGTGACCCTGCTCCCTCCACTATATAACACATCACTCATCTCCTGACATACTCTGTGCTGCTGTGACCCTGCTCCTTCCACTATATAACACAAAACTCATCTGCTGATACACTCTGTGCTGCTGTGACCCTGCTCCCTCCACTATATAACACATCACTCATCTCCTGACATACTCTGTGCTGCTGTGACCCTGCTCCCTCCACTATATAACACATCACTCATCTCCTGACATACTCTGTGCTGCTGTGACCCTGCTCCCTCCACTATATAACACATCACTCATCTCCTGACATACTCTGTGCTGCTGTGACCCTGCTCCCTCCACTATATAACACATCACTCATCTCCTGACATACTCTGTGCTGCTGTGACCCTGCTCCTTCCACTATATAACACAAAACTCATCTGCTGATACACTCTGTGCTGCTGTGACCCTGCTCCCTCCACTATATAACACATCACTCATCTCCTGACATACTCTGTGCTGCTGTGACCCTGCTCCCTCCACTATATAACACATCACTCATCTCCTGACATACTCTGTGCTGCTGTGACCCTGCTCCCTCCACTATATAACACATCACTCATCTCCTGACATACTCTGTGCTGCTGTGACCCTGCTCCCTCCACTATATAACACATCACTCATCTCCTGACATACTCTGTGCTGCTGTGACCCTGCTCCTTCCACTATATAACACAAAACTCATCTGCTGATACACTCTGTGCTGCTGTGACCCTGCTCCCTCCACTATATAACACATCACTCATCTCCTGACATACTCTGTGCTGCTGTGACCCTGCTCCCTCCACTATATAACACATCACTCATCTCCTGACATACTCTGTGCTGCTGTGACCCTGCTCCCTCCACTATATAACACATCACTCATCTCCTGACATACTCTGTGCTGCTGTGACCCTGCTCCCTCCACTATATAACACATCACTCATCTCCTGACATACTCTGTGCTGCTGTGACCCTGCTCCTTCCACTATATAACACAAAACTCATCTGCTGATACACTCTGTGCTGCTGTGACCCTGCTCCCTCCACTATATAACACATCACTCATCTCCTGACATACTCTGTGCTGCTGTGACCCTGCTCCCTCCACTATATAACACATCACTCATCTCCTGACATACTCTGTGCTGCTGTGACCCTGCTCCCTCCACTATATAACACATCACTCATCTCCTGACATACTCTGTGCTGCTGTGACCCTGCTCCCTCCACTATATAACACATCACTCATCTCCTGACATACTCTGTGCTGCTGTGACCCTGCTCCTTCCACTATATAACACAAAACTCATCTGCTGATACACTCTGTGCTGCTGTGACCCTGCTCCCTCCACTATATAACACATCACTCATCTCCTGACATACTCTGTGCTGCTGTGACCCTGCTCCCTCCACTATATAACACATCACTCATCTCCTGACATACTCTGTGCTGCTGTGACCCTGCTCCCTCCACTATATAACACATCACTCATCTCCTGACATACTCTGTGCTGCTGTGACCCTGCTCCCTCCACTATATAACACATCACTCATCTCCTGACATACTCTGTGCTGCTGTGACCCTGCTCCTTCCACTATATAACACAAAACTCATCTGCTGATACACTCTGTGCTGCTGTGACCCTGCTCCCTCCACTATATAACACATCACTCATCTCCTGACATACTCTGTGCTGCTGTGACCCTGCTCCCTCCACTATATAACACATCACTCATCTCCTGACATACTCTGTGCTGCTGTGACCCTGCTCCCTCCACTATATAACACATCACTCATCTCCTGACATACTCTGTGCTGCTGTGACCCTGCTCCCTCCACTATATAACACATCACTCATCTCCTGACATACTCTGTGCTGCTGTGACCCTGCTCCTTCCACTATATAACACAAAACTCATCTGCTGATACACTCTGTGCTGCTGTGACCCTGCTCCCTCCACTATATAACACATCACTCATCTCCTGACATACTCTGTGCTGCTGTGACCCTGCTCCCTCCACTATATAACACATCACTCATCTCCTGACATACTCTGTGCTGCTGTGACCCTGCTCCCTCCACTATATAACACATCACTCATCTCCTGACATACTCTGTGCTGCTGTGACCCTGCTCCCTCCACTATATAACACATCACTCATCTCCTGACATACTCTGTGCTGCTGTGACCCTGCTCCTTCCACTATATAACACAAAACTCATCTGCTGATACACTCTGTGCTGCTGTGACCCTGCTCCCTCCACTATATAACACATCACTCATCTCCTGACATACTCTGTGCTGCTGTGACCCTGCTCCCTCCACTATATAACACATCACTCATCTCCTGACATACTCTGTGCTGCTGTGACCCTGCTCCCTCCACTATATAACACATCACTCATCTCCTGACATACTCTGTGCTGCTGTGACCCTGCTCCCTCCACTATATAACACATCACTCATCTCCTGACATACTCTGTGCTGCTGTGACCCTGCTCCTTCCACTATATAACACAAAACTCATCTGCTGATACACTCTGTGCTGCTGTGACCCTGCTCCCTCCACTATATAACACATCACTCATCTCCTGACATACTCTGTGCTGCTGTGACCCTGCTCCCTCCACTATATAACACATCACTCATCTCCTGACATACTCTGTGCTGCTGTGACCCTGCTCCCTCCACTATATAACACATCACTCATCTCCTGACATACTCTGTGCTGCTGTGACCCTGCTCCCTCCACTATATAACACATCACTCATCTCCTGACATACTCTGTGCTGCTGTGACCCTGCTCCTTCCACTATATAACACAAAACTCATCTGCTGATACACTCTGTGCTGCTGTGACCCTGCTCCCTCCACTATATAACACATCACTCATCTCCTGACATACTCTGTGCTGCTGTGACCCTGCTCCCTCCACTATATAACACATCACTCATCTCCTGACATACTCTGTGCTGCTGTGACCCTGCTCCCTCCACTATATAACACATCACTCATCTCCTGACATACTCTGTGCTGCTGTGACCCTGCTCCCTCCACTATATAACACATCACTCATCTCCTGACATACTCTGTGCTGCTGTGACCCTGCTCCTTCCACTATATAACACAAAACTCATCTGCTGATACACTCTGTGCTGCTGTGACCCTGCTCCCTCCACTATATAACACATCACTCATCTCCTGACATACTCTGTGCTGCTGTGACCCTGCTCCCTCCACTATATAACACATCACTCATCTCCTGACATACTCTGTGCTGCTGTGACCCTGCTCCCTCCACTATATAACACATCACTCATCTCCTGACATACTCTGTGCTGCTGTGACCCTGCTCCCTCCACTATATAACACATCACTCATCTCCTGACATACTCTGTGCTGCTGTGACCCTGCTCCTTCCACTATATAACACAAAACTCATCTGCTGATACACTCTGTGCTGCTGTGACCCTGCTCCCTCCACTATATAACACATCACTCATCTCCTGACATACTCTGTGCTGCTGTGACCCTGCTCCCTCCACTATATAACACATCACTCATCTCCTGACATACTCTGTGCTGCTGTGACCCTGCTCCCTCCACTATATAACACATCACTCATCTCCTGACATACTCTGTGCTGCTGTGACCCTGCTCCCTCCACTATATAACACATCACTCATCTCCTGACATACTCTGTGCTGCTGTGACCCTGCTCCTTCCACTATATAACACAAAACTCATCTGCTGATACACTCTGTGCTGCTGTGACCCTGCTCCCTCCACTATATAACACATCACTCATCTCCTGACATACTCTGTGCTGCTGTGACCCTGCTCCCTCCACTATATAACACATCACTCATCTCCTGACATACTCTGTGCTGCTGTGACCCTGCTCCCTCCACTATATAACACATCACTCATCTCCTGACATACTCTGTGCTGCTGTGACCCTGCTCCCTCCACTATATAACACATCACTCATCTCCTGACATACTCTGTGCTGCTGTGACCCTGCTCCTTCCACTATATAACACAAAACTCATCTGCTGATACACTCTGTGCTGCTGTGACCCTGCTCCCTCCACTATATAACACATCACTCATCTCCTGACATACTCTGTGCTGCTGTGACCCTGCTCCCTCCACTATATAACACATCACTCATCTCCTGACATACTCTGTGCTGCTGTGACCCTGCTCCCTCCACTATATAACACATCACTCATCTCCTGACATACTCTGTGCTGCTGTGACCCTGCTCCCTCCACTATATAACACATCACTCATCTCCTGACATACTCTGTGCTGCTGTGACCCTGCTCCTTCCACTATATAACACAAAACTCATCTGCTGATACACTCTGTGCTGCTGTGACCCTGCTCCCTCCACTATATAACACATCACTCATCTCCTGACATACTCTGTGCTGCTGTGACCCTGCTCCCTCCACTATATAACACATCACTCATCTCCTGACATACTCTGTGCTGCTGTGACCCTGCTCCCTCCACTATATAACACATCACTCATCTCCTGACATACTCTGTGCTGCTGTGACCCTGCTCCCTCCACTATATAACACATCACTCATCTCCTGACATACTCTGTGCTGCTGTGACCCTGCTCCTTCCACTATATAACACAAAACTCATCTGCTGATACACTCTGTGCTGCTGTGACCCTGCTCCCTCCACTATATAACACATCACTCATCTCCTGACATACTCTGTGCTGCTGTGACCCTGCTCCCTCCACTATATAACACATCACTCATCTCCTGACATACTCTGTGCTGCTGTGACCCTGCTCCCTCCACTATATAACACATCACTCATCTCCTGACATACTCTGTGCTGCTGTGACCCTGCTCCCTCCACTATATAACACATCACTCATCTCCTGACATACTCTGTGCTGCTGTGACCCTGCTCCTTCCACTATATAACACAAAACTCATCTGCTGATACACTCTGTGCTGCTGTGACCCTGCTCCCTCCACTATATAACACATCACTCATCTCCTGACATACTCTGTGCTGCTGTGACCCTGCTCCCTCCACTATATAACACATCACTCATCTCCTGACATACTCTGTGCTGCTGTGGTAACTTTACCCTCCCCAACAAAAAATCATACTGATAATAATAATAATAATAATAAAAAAAACAAAACAATCATACTGATAATAATAATAATAATAATAATAATAATAATAATAATAATAAAAACAAAACAATCATACTGATAATAATAATAATAATTCCAATTCCGTACATTCATAGCTCTGATGCGTAACATCTTCCAAAGATCTAGCCCATTGCCTGGATTTGATGTGAGCAGACAATGTGAATGGATGGACACACCCACTGCGCAGTAATGACGTTTCACCAAAAGGGCAGGACTGAGGTCACATGTGTGGTAATTAGGTATGGGAGATAGTGGGCAGCAGCACAGGGTGCAAAGTCAAAGTGGGGCACCAGTAAGTTAATTTTTAAGGTTAAACTGGTAATTAATTCAAGGACAGGGGCACCTTTTCCTTTTTGCCCCTGGCACTAAAATTTCCAGCCACGGCTCTGAGTATAAGGTGGATTATATGGTCAGAGTAAACCCAGGGTGTACAATAATAACAATCTAAGTGACGTTTGTCATATATATCCAGGGTCTACAAATAAACCCTTATGATGGTCCAGTTTTTTGTCACCACGTGTGGAGTAACTCTATTCCACATATAAACCGTGGCTCTCACCTCACTGATCAGCTTGTTCACGCTCTGGGCTTGCTTTAGAGCCAGGTTGTCCTCGGTGGTCAGCGAGTGATAATGAGCAGCTCCCCTCATCCTGGAAAGGTCTTTCTTATATTTAATCTGAAACAGAGAGGAAATTGTCACCAGGAAATGTCCTTCCATTATCTGTCCATCCTACATTCCTTATCCATCCAACCAACCAACCATCTTCCATTATACATGCACCATATATCCTTCAGTCATATAGTCCTCATTCATCCAACCAACCAACCAACCATCTTCCATTATACGTGCACCATATATCCTTCGGTCATATATTCCTCATTCATCCAACCAACCAACCAACCAACCAACCAACCATCATATGTCCTTCCATTATACATCTGTCATCCATCCATCATCCATCAACCCAAATAACAATCAATTTGTCCTATATCCTTCCATCCTACACAATTCCATTATATGCATCCTTCATTAATTTAATAATATACACACATTATATATATATATTTATCTATTATACGAGGGTGGATCAATAAGTATCTGTGTTAAGACAACATTTTTTTTTATTTTTCAACATAATCTAGTTTCACGGCAATATTCTTTCCCCAGCATCCCTGCCATTTCTTTAGACCCTCTAAAAAATATGATTTGTCAAACTCTTTGAAATAGGCTTCTGTCTCTACGATGATCTCCTCTTTTGAGCTGAATTTTTTTTTCCTGCGAGCCACGTTTTCAGGTTAGGGAACAGAAAGAAGTCGCAGGGAAGAAGAAGAAGTCGCAGGGAGCCAAGTCGGGCGAGTACGGAAACCATTCATAGCGCAATTCATGCAATTTGGCAGCAACAATGGCGGATGAGTGAGCTGGTGCGTTGTCGTGGTGAAACAGCACTTTTTTCTTTGCCAAATGGGGCCTTCTCTCTCTAAATTTCTCATCAAATCGGTCCATTAATCCACTGTAGTACTTTCCTATGATCGTGCTTCCTTTTTCTAAAAAGTCAACGAGAATGATACCCTTCCATTCCCAAAAAATTGTAGCCATGACCTTTCCGGCCGATGGGACAGTCTTTGCCTTCTTCGGAGCAGATTCACCTGGAAAAACCCATTGTTTTGATTGTCGCTTGGTCTCTGGCGTGTAGTAATGGATCCTGGTTTCATCATCGGTGACGACTCAACGCAAAACTTCCTGCGGATTTCGCTTAAAGAGGTCCAAACACTGCTTTGAAGTTGTCAGCCGAATCCGCTTGTTGTCTACCGTGAGCAATCGCGACACCCATTGGGCCGATAGTTTTGGCTGTCAAATCAAAACTAACCTATGAGTCAATCTGAAATTTGGAATGGCGTTGTTTGAAAGATGCTAGTATACGATAGTAATACCAACTTTCCTCAGCAACGCCACCTACACAGGTACTTATTAATCCACCCTCGTATATCACTCATCATCATACAACTCTCATTCATCCATCATCTATCCATCACATATCCTTTTACAATACCATCCATATACCAACATATATTGATTGTACATTTATTAAACATCCTTCAACTCATTTCATAAATCCATGTTTCATGTATATTCCATACACATTTTATACTACAATTATCCGTCCTCCATCCATTACACATCGTTCATACCTCCCTCGCTATCAGTCATCTGACAGAGATACAACACCCTGGTCAAGACAAGTGACCGGAGAAGACAACTCAACCTTCTAGTGTGCATCTACTATCATATACAGAGAGATCTCCTGCTTTATCCACCCTGATGGAGACAGGAAGCCCACTGAGACACTCACATCACTGGCTATATCGTTGGCCTTCTTGGCACTGAGATAGGCTGGGGTGATCATGGCAGGGAAGCTGCCCTTTCCTCTGTACTGTTCCTCTTCCTCATCATATTCCTGATGGGAGAAACATGAACAGTTACTGGAAAATCCAAGCAGAAGTTTCCTAAAAACTTCACTAACCATGAGCCACAATAAAGTCCACACAAGGGGCCTGATCCAGACCTACGCCGATGCGCTGTGCTTACTAAAGCACAGCGTATCGGTGTTTGCTTACCTAGTTTATAAACTGATGCTTGAGATATCTTCTATATAAATCTTTGGGAATATTCATGAGTTTATAGATAATCTCTTTATACTGCTATAGGGGCAATAGGTCAGATCCAACAAAAGAAAAATGCTCAATTCACACATTATATTAGCCAATATTTCACTAAATTTACAGCAGAAATTCTATGAACAAATGTTTCCACATGCATCGCCCGACATGCTGTGGTTACTCATCATTGTATGCCCTTCAGAGAGTTTTTGAAAAGGACACAAATTTGTAAGAACTAAAGGATAATAGCTGAAGGTTGACAATACGTCTCTATTTTTACTCTAAATTTCCTCCCCTACAAAGTTGCACCATTTGCGAAGGGGACAAAGCAACCTGCCAACCTTTGAAAGATTAAAAGCAAAACTAAGAATTTAATCCTATGTTCTGCAAAAGTGCATCAACACTTTAGATGCAGAAACTTTTATATACACTACAACCCACACATGTTGTCCTTCAATGGATTTTTCTTGGGGTTAATGAAATATTTTATAGATTTTTTTTTTAAGATCGTAGCGAAAGTTCGTATATTTGCAAACTTTTCGCTATCGTATCTCTGAATCAGGCCCTTAATGCCAATGTGAGGGACTGTTATGCTGTTTACTGTTAAAACGTTACTGAAGAAACATCTGCTGTAGGTGCCCCCTTGTGGTGACAATGGGATATACAGTCCAAATGCAGAATTGAGCATTTATTCCAGACTGAAGTAGTCATATTAGTCATAACAATTATTAAAAATGGTAAAGCCAAAGCCATCCAATAAGACAGCAAATATAATATAAACCCTGGTTTCTAGGTCACCTGTGAAAGTGTATTAAAAAAAAGTAAAAAAAAATGAATGTAAATTTTATTCAAAGTGAAACTTTTCTGTTTTGTTTCATTTTGTTATAATATAATAAATAATTTGTAAACTATTATAGATAATATAGTAAGCAATTTGTCTTTTCTGTTGTATTTCTGTTGTAAATATTCTTCATATTCCAGTATTTCTGTTTATTACATAAGATTGGAGACAGGTGGATACATCACATGACTGACAACTCAGCCACGCCCTTCCCTCTCTAGTTGTCACACACCTGGTGCAGCTGTTCAGATGAATCTGTGGCACTCGCCTTCCCCCTCATCTCCTGGTGATAGCGCTGGTGATATTTTACCTGAGAAAAGAGAAGAGGTGACAGCGTCATAACAAGAGACCGCAACCAGAGATCCGATATTGGCGCGTCACTATCATATAACGCCTGTATCCTCACTTACGTGCGAACACACCACTGGCCACTCCCCTTGCGCAAACAGACTTCTGAGACTTGCACCCTACGTTACATATCTGGTCATATACTATAGTTTTTTGTTTTTATTTAAGCCAGAATAGCAGCGTATTGTCGCACAGAACATTCAGGTATATTTATAACTAGGGATATATATTTTTAAGGGGTGATATTTGACTAAAAGGCAAAAAAAATAAAAAAAATTTAAATCCATTTCAAACCTGCAAACTTTTATAGGCTTTTTCACTGAACCTCACATCATCTGCCCTAACCAATCCTTTTGTGTGTTTCAAACGAGCGGCCATTTTACTACGTCTGATCCAGAGATGCAACTTTCGTAACTCTGGATACTTTCGTCGCTGCGGTTAGGGAGCGCCCAATTGGAAGAGCGACTTTCCGCATCCGATCTGCAAGAACTCTGAACACGCTCCTGAATGTTTATAAAGCAGTCATTTATGTCATATGATATGACCCTATACCCCCAGTGACAGCAGGGGGCGCTACTCACATCGCTGGCCAGCTCGTTGGCCTTCTTGGCGATCTGATACCCCGGAGTAATCATTGCCGGGTAGCTGCCCTTCCCCCTCTGGTCCTCATAGTCTTCTGTGTATTTCACCTGAGGAATGAGCACAGATAAGAGAGGTCAGAGGGGGTCAGGGGATCACTAGAGGTCAGAGGTCCCCAGATCCCCATACTCACGTCACTCAGGAGCTGCCCCCCGGACTTGGCGTGTAGAATGTCTCTTGTGTCCGCCAGACTGGTGTACTGCGAGATGCGCTGGTCGTGTCCGCGCTTATATTCCACCTGTCACACGCAGGGACGAGGAGACAAACATCAGATAAATGATCAACATCACACAACAGGTAATATACAGTATTTAAACCGACTGCAGGGACCGTACTGTACACAGGAACTGGAGGAACTCTACTGTACACAGGGACTGGAGGGACTATACTGTACTCAGGGACTGGAGGGACCATACTATACACAGAGACTGTAGGGACTGTACTGTACACATGTACTGGAGGGACTATACTGTACACAGGGACTATACTGTACACAGGGACTGGAGGGACTATGCTATACACAGAGACTGCATTGACTGTACTGTACACAGGGACTAGAAGGACTATACTATACACAGAGACTGCAGGGACTGTACTGTACACAGGGACTGGAGGGACCGTACTGTACACAGGGACTGGAGGGACCATACTGTACACAGGGACTGCAGGGACCATACTGTACACAGGGACTGCAGGGACCATACTGTACACAGGGACTGGAGGAACCATACTGTACACAATGACTGGAGGAACATACTATACACAGGGACTGGAGGGACTATACTGTGTACAGGGACTGGAGGGACTATGCTATACACAGAGACTGCAGGAACTGTACTGTACACAGGGACTGGAGGGACCATACTGTATATAGGGACTGGAGGGATGGTACTGTACACAGGGACTGCAGGGACTTTACTGTACACAGGGACTGGAGGGACCATACTGTACACAGGGACTGGAGGGATGATACTGTACACAGGGACTCTATACACAGGGACTGGAGAGACCATACTGTAAACAGCGACTGGACAGACTGTACTATACACAGGGACTGGAGAGAACATGCTATACACAAGGACTCGAGGGACTGTACTATACACAGGGACTGGAGAGACCATGCTATACACAGGGACTGGAGGGACCGTCCTATACACAGGGATTGTCCTGTATATAGTGATTGGAGGGACTGTGTATGTGACTCACACTACTGGCCAGATGTGCAGCTTTCCTGGCTGTCTGATAGGCCGGAGTAATCATGGCCGGGAAGCTGCCTTTCCTCGTCTGTTGCTCATACTCCTCTGTGTACTGCATCTAATGAGAGAGAGAGAGAGATTCGCCTGGTAACTGTGCCCGTACCCAGTGCCCACATATCACAGCCATCAGTGATACCCAGTGCCCACAGATCACAGCCATCGGTGCCCACAGATCACAGCCATCAGTGATACCCAGTGCCCAAAGATCACAGCCATAAGACCACAGGACATACAGCTCCTCTACACTAACCAAATCCTCTGATTCTTAGTCACAAGAAATACAGCTCCTCTACACTAACCAAATGCCCTGATTCCCAGTCACAGGAAATACAGCTCCTCTACACTAACCAAATGCCCTGATTCCCAGTCACAGGACATACAGCTCCTCTACACTAACCGAATGCACTGATTCCCACTCACAGGCAGAGCGGCTCCCCTACACAATACAGCTCCTCTAACCAAATGCCCTGATTCTCAGTCACAGGACATACAGCTCCTCTACACTAACCAAATGCCCTGATTCCCAGTCACAGGACAGGACACTCCTCCACACTAACCCAATGCTCTGATTCCCAGACACAGGACATACAGCTCCTCTACACTAACCAAATGCCCTGAATCCCAGTCACAGGATATACAGCTCCTCTACACCAACCAAATGCCCTGATTCCCAATCACAGGACATACAGCTCTTCTAAACTAACCAAATGCCCAGATTCCCAGTCACAGGACATACAGCTCCTCCACACTAACCAAATGATCTGATTCCCAGTCACAGGACATACAGCTCCTCCACACTAACCAAATGATCTGATTCCCAGTCACAGGACATACAGCTCCTCCACACTAACCCAATGCCCTGATTCCCAGTCACAGGACATACAGCTCCTCCACACTAACCCAATGCTCTGATTCCCAGACACAGGAGACACATAAAAGCAGCATAGTAAAAACCATACATATTTACCTCTCTAGGATACAAGTTTCCCCCTTTAATTTCCTCAGCAAGGTGGTATATATCCAAATTGGCCAACATTCGGGCATCAAGTGAGTGTCCAGGCCAGCCAATGAATGCATTTGTGAAGCTGAAAATAAATCAAATCTATTAAGCAAACATTCACAATATACATAATTCACTGTCATATTGAAAGGATGCTTACCAATAGTTGTGGTCCACTACAGCCTGAAGGATGATAGAATGACAGCCTTTCCAGTTGTGGTAATTCGCAGGGTTATCTGCTGGGGCTAAAATGAGGATGTGGGTCCAGTCAATAGCTCCTGCACACTTCGGATATCAACGCCACATAAAGCCAGCAACTGTCTCATCCAAACGATGTCCTTCTGGCAAGCAAATGAAGCGATGGAAAAGTGCTTCAACCAAGGCCTCTGTGACCTCTCGCAAAAGAATGCAGACCGTAGAGATCCCCACTCCAAACATGCAGGAGATGGTGCGGTTTTCACCAGAAGGAGCATACCACCACACCCCAATAGCTAGTATCCTCCTTGCTGAAATGGGTGTTCTGAAGTTGCTCTTCTGTCTTGTAAGCACGGGGTCACAAGGTCCACCACATACTGAAATGTTGCACGTGACATGCAAAAGTGTGCCATACACTGGTTGCCCATAAATCTTCTCTGTGACAAAGGTTTCTGGCCCATACTCTCCGGTCTGTAAGGGTGCTCAATTGCAGATTGGAGGTAAGGCTGGACCTGATGTAGGCTCTTCTTCTGTGCAAATATTGGTGTCGAGTTATCTCCCTCTGTGCCATAAATTGAGCCCTTATCAAATTCAAATGACACTGTACAGTCTCACACGCAGTTGCATGAGGCTCTGACTTGCAAAACAGCAACACAAACCAGAAAAAATTGGGGTCTGGGCTCCACACAAGTGAGTCATCAGCCATCATGAAAAGCAATGCAGTGAAAATGACCACCCACTACTGACATCATCATTGTGAGCAGAAGGTTAGGCCCCCTTTAAATGACTTAATTTTTGTCAGCCAATGAAAACTCCACTTTGGATGATTGACAGTTAATTGCTGTGGCAGACATAGGAAAAACTAGTACAGCGTGAAAGGGTCTCACATGGGAAATTCCCGTGTCGGAGCTGGACTTAATAGGGGTTTTTTGATTTTACATGGATAATCACCCAACAATAACCCAGGTTGAAAAACTGGGCGGCCATCTGAAAGTGGTACAACTGTCACGGTGTTCAGACCACAACGCAAATGCACAGGTTTATTTGACAAAACTTGGTACACATACCCTTTTTTCAAAAGGGTGCTCTTTTCCACAAGCCCATCCCTTTTGTGCCAGTAAATCAGGACAATGCCTTCTAAAATGGGATGTAATGTCATCCAAATCCATCCAGTGGAAGGCCCAGAACAGGCTCCCTGTGTCAAAATTATGCCCAAGCGTACACCAACAAGAGGTCTGACTAGGACCCCAACTCCTTAGTATGTGTTATGCTACCACTCTGTAAAGTTTTCTTCCAAATCCATCATTCAAAATAAGCTCTGCACCTTCTTGTTAAACTCTTCCCACAACTGACTTTATGTGTTCAAACCACACCCTCTTTTACATAAGCCCTGCCCTTTTGCAGCCCAGCGAATTAGGACAGCCCTTCCTAAATCAGGATGTCATGCCATTCAAATCGTGTGTGTGTGCTTTGTGCTGTGTGGTGTGTGTTTAGAATGTTACCACTCTTTAAACTGCTAACTGCAGATAAATTCATAATCCCCGCCCCTTTTACAGTTTTTGAGCCCTGGCCCCAAAATAGGGTGGAGTTTTTGAGTTGAAACCCTTTCAGTATTATAAGTTGCATGATGAAGGGTATGTCTACCAATATATGTAGATATATATAGCTCTATATATAGACATAGATAACCTGTGTGTATAGAATGAGACAAAAAAAAAGAAGAGTACACATTGCACTAAACAAGTGCGTGGCTTTGATGATAAACAATGCCACTGAACACCTTAGCTGGGATTTACAAGACCACAGGCTTCCATCTCCCAACAAAGCTATTTCTTCGTGTCTCAACCAGTGTTCTATCTGAGGGATTGCTTCACTCTTTGTCACCCTGGACACCCTGGTCTGCTTGTTACACATAGCCCTTGGTAGGATCATTTTGAGTTTTAGCAATTCTGTTTTATTTATACCCCGTTCACATTACCACCTAAAAGCCGGGGTTTTCATGAAATTGCCGGGTTTCATGAAAACCCCGGCTTTTTTTGGCAATCTGAACGCAAACCCCGGGTCTCTCTAGCCAGGTCTTAGACCCGGCTAAAAAGAAGGGCTTTTGCCGGCTTTTTCAAGGTGTTTTCATGAAATTGCCGGGTTTCATGAAAACCCCGGCTTTTTTTGGCAATCTGAACGCAAACCCCGGGTCTCTCTAGCCGGGTCTTAGACCCGGCTAAAAAGAAGGGCTTTTGCCGGCTTTTTCAATAGCCGGCTTTTTGCGTTTAGATTGAGCCAAAAAGCCGGCTTTTTTCCCTGCTGCCGGCTTCTAAAAAAAAAAAAAAAAGCCGGTGCGTTCAGCTCAGTCTGAACGCACCAATTTGAAATATGCTAAATTCTGCCCACTGCCTAAAAAGCCAGCTTTTTAGGCAGTGGTAATCTGAACGCGGTATTAGTTACCTAATGAACCACAAAATTCTGAAATGCTGCAAATGATCAACTTTCATTTCAAATATGTTTTCCTTCATCTCCTGTTAATACTTTAATTCAGCAGCAATTCAATGATTTCAAACATCCACGTTTTAGTCCCTCTCCCCATGCAACCTGGGGTGGCACCCCCTAAAGCCATGTGTCCTACACTGCGGCCTGGTCAGATTAACTGTTGATCAGGTGCTGGTCATAATTGGCTTTTTTTTACTGTACAGATTGCCCATCCCCCATTTCCCGGCTATTTCCGGGAAATGGGACTGGCTTAAGTTTTTCCAATCAAGTGGACGTAAAATCCCAGATGTCCGGAATCCTGGATGGGTTGGGATTAATTCTGTACGCAGAGCAGGAATAGATGTCGGTATGTGTATTAGTCCTAAGTCAGCCATCCGTGTCTGTGAATCAGTCGAACATGGTTTCCGTGCGTATGTTTGAGTTCTGGGCATGGTCAGTATATACAATCGTAAAATCACACAGGGAGACTCTGCACTTACTTCAGTGTGAATCGGGGTCCCTATCCCTAACCATGATGCCTGACCCTCATGAATAGCCTGGGAGGCAGAGATCAGGGCACAGTGCCCCCATACCAAAATACATTTTATCTTAATCAGAACCGTGTCGAAAATGACCCAGATTCTACTGTCGGCTGCTTCACGTTCGAAATAAAGATCACCGGATTGGCAACAAGATCCCTGTATGCCGTGTTCTGATTCGTCCTGTGCTCTCTGAACGACTGCGGACTGTGTTCCCATATAACTAATACCCCTTACACTTAAAACCCAGGTCTCCCCCGGGATAATGGACATGGATTATAACCATGTTGCAGCTATTCAAAGCATACCTACAACCCGTGTAAATCCTGGTTGTAGCCTTTCACACTGTGCCCAGGTCTGCAGAGACCGACAGTGCTCTCCATCCCCCAATTTACATATCTTAAATGGACCCCGGGCGGAATAACACCACAGCATGGGTTATGCCATCCCAGAACCAGAGTTACGGACCCAGGGAAACAGAACTGAATTGACCCTTTTACACCGACACCTGACCAGGATTATCCCCTGGTCCATAGCTCGGAGTGTAAGGGGTATAAATGACATTTAGGATAATCCGTTGAGGACGGCTCTCATGACAAGAAATCCCAGAGTACTGTAACGACTGATCCACCTGTAACATTGTATTAGCTGGACGGCGCTGTGACGGTAATAGCGGGAGATCTTGCGTAACTCAGGACGATGATTGAAAGCGACAGACGGTGACTGTGACATCGAGGAAGGAAAGTTCTGTAAATAACAGCTCTCATATCACAGCCATGAAACAGAAATAGATCGGAATACCAGAGAACATTCCAGAAGACAGCGGCCAGCGCTCGTACACCCCGGGGCCTGATTATTGTGTCTGACAGCTGTCATGTAAAACACAGAGGGGACATCGCTAAAAGTCTGGAATGACAATAACGAGGATTCACGAAACTAAACATTTACAGACGCATCGCATTGTAACAATGATGCCGGCCACTTCAATGTGCGCAATAACTCCGATATTTCTGCAACTGGGCCCCAGAGCCATCCATTCAGAGGTCTCACGACCGCGTGAACACCTGCATGTTCACAATATAACCACTCCCCCTAACACACAGAAATCTGCCACTGGGCCCCAGAGACGGAACACCCATACTGCCACCTGACTAAGAGGGGACGCCCATACTGGCACCTGACTAAGAGGGGACGCCCATACCGTCACCTGACTAAGAGGGGACACCCATACTGTCACCTGACTAAGAGGGAACGCCCATACTGTCACCTAAGAGGGAACACCCATACTGTCACCTGACTAAGGGAAAGCCCACTTGTGAACTCAGTCCCACCCCTCTGTATTATGTCTGAAAGGCTGCACAGAGAGAGGGAATGTCTACAATGACGCCTGACAAAGAGGGAACGCCCACATGTCACCTCAGCCCCACCCCTCTGTCTTATGTTTGGATGTGTACGCAGAGAGCGAGCGAACATAATGTCACCTAATAGGGAACACCCTTAGCACCTCAGCCCCAACCCACTGTTTTATGTCTGGATGGATACAAGCCCGCTTGCGTGTGGGTGGTGTTTTGTAGAAGGGGGGGGTGGAGGGACGTGTACAGTAGGGGCGCACGTGCATTATACAGCACAACAGTTGCACCAGTCACAGGTCACGTCTAGTGCAGGGAGCTGACACTCCACAACCTATTTGTTACCATTTAACCTTCCCAACAGCTGGCAATCAGCATACTTACCCAATCATTTTTCGCAAGCTGCCGGACCCGTCGCATCGCAAGCTGACACAGAGAGGTGAATTACACTCTCTGGGGACTTTTAGGGTTAGGCTCTGGGGAAGGGAGGTTTAGAGTAATAGAAATGGATACTTAGGGTTAGGCTGCGGCGAGGGGAGTCTTAGGGATAGGCTGTGGGGAGGGAACTCTTAGGGTCAGGCTGTGGGGAGGGGAGTCTTAGGGATGGGCTGTGGGGAGGGAAGTCTTAGGGTTAGGCTGTGGGGAGAGAAGGCTTAGGGTTAGGCTGTGGGGAGGGGAGTCTTAGGGTTAGGCTGCAGGGAGGGGAGTCTTAGGGTTAGACCGCAGGGAGGGGAGTTTTAGAGTTAGTTTGTGGGGTTGGGAGTCTTAGGGTTAGGCTGTGGGGAAGGGAGGGTTAGGGTCATGGAAGGGGAGGGTTAGGGTAAGGATTAGGGTAAGGGTTGGGGGAACTGGCTGGGAGAGATTGGGTCTTTTGAAAAAGGGCAGTTCGCAGCATGGACCCACCACCATCTACTCTATACACAACCTGCTGTAATGGTCACAGGATCCAAAACCCTCATTGCACATGACAGATATCTGTTTGTATGAACGTCTCTCCTGTTGGTTGATTCTGAGCACAGTCTCATATTATTTACCATCAAATTTAGTGATGTCAAAAAAGTAAAGGAGTCTACAAGCAGCCTGATCTGTCTACCATGAGAGCCAGCCCCTCGTCGCTTACCTCGCTCACCGCCTCGGACTGTTTCTTCACGTGGATATTCACGGGGGTCTCATAAACGCTGGTGAAAGAATTATTTTTGGGATTGTGTCTGTGAAAAGAAAAGATCCCGTCAGAGAATTGCCAAAAAACACACAACGGGCCTGATCCAGAGCTACGGAGTGCACTAACGCTCAGCGTTACATCGTGGGCTCCCCCTGACACTCAACCTGCCCCCAGCGTACTTACCCTCACTTACGCCGGCTGAAGGCTACTTTAACTTCAGCTGGCGTGAGCGAGGGTAACGCCGCCCTCCCAGCCTCATTACCCTCCCTACACTAACTACAGCATAGTAATGCTGGGGGACGCCCCCTCCAGCGTTACTACGCTGGTGCTACGGAAGCCCGATCCACGATTGGGCGTTGCCGTAGTTACGCCCGGCGCATGCGTTCAGCCGATCTTACGCTTACGCTCGCCGTAGTAGCTACGGCGGGTGTAGCTCTGGATCAGCCCCAATAACACAACACAACTACTGACATGTGCCGAGCTCCGGGCCGCTCTGTGACATTGGGCCGTATCCAGACCTACGGGCACCTTATGGCCGCCCGAGGTCAGTACGGCCGCCATCGGAGCGGGGAGTGCTCGTTGGCAGGTGTAAAGCTGTCCCGTCCCCTAATTTGCATGACTATCTCCGCCTTTACGGAGGAGATACAACATCCGGAAAGGGGGGGGAAGCCCCCTCTTCATAACAGCCGTCGGCCGTAACTATAGTACCCTTACAGCATCGTATGAAGGTTGTGCGCATGTGCACAACCTTCAAAACACAGGAATTACGGCCAAGAAGGACATAATTCCCCTGGTGGCCATTGTTCTGGATCAGGCCCATTGTTACAACAAAGAAACAACAAAATGACAACAAAGTAACCAACCAGGTGACCCAGAGTCCCCTCAGCCGAACCTCGCACAGCTGCAGTGATGGTAAATGTAATGTGCAGACAGAATTAGAGTTGAGGGGGTGACATTTCCTCTCTCAACTCTAAATGACACGGTGAAATCCCATTGTTTGTGTTTTTATATTTTCTCTCTGCGGCCGGGGGTATTCCTTCTTTTAACAAAATAAACCTTCTGTATTTTACATTGTTACTGTTTTTTAATGAAATCTGATGTTAATTGTATCTTGTGACCTTTCTGTACAATGAATCAGATGCAATATAACGTACATACGTTTCTGTCTGTATTATGTTTATATATTCCATTCATATATCTGTAATGCTGAACAAAATGCCTTTCAATAAAATACATTTAATTGAATAAAAAAAAAAATTGTGTCACAATAAAGCCAATCTGTATATATGGATGTGGCTATAAGCTAAAGCAAAATATATTTTCCAAGGGCAAAAAATAATAATAATAAAACTCTTTTGCATGTGTTATAATGTAACATTGTTTTTCCATGTACAAATATTCTCTCTTAGTTCCACGCCAGTTACTGCTGATGAGTTACTGGCCGGGGTTTAGACTTACGCGTGACAGAAAGGCTTCTTCTGGAAACTGACAAAGTTGTTAACGGTCAGGATCATTTTGCAGATTTCACAGTGGAAACAGGCTTTATGCCAAACCTAAAGAGGAAGAAAACAATAGTTATACAACAGCCACTTCCTGATCCTCTGTGACCCCAACAGAGTTTAAATTAAGCTTGTTGCAATACACTTTGGTCTTTGGGTTTTGGGGGTCACTGTGGCCCCAGTGTGATGTGAATGCTGCAGGGGTGACTGTGGCCCCAGAGTGATGTGAATCCTGCAGGGGTGTCTGTGGCCCCAGAGTGATGTGATTCCTGCAGGGGTGTCTGTGGCCCCAGTGTGATGTGAATGCTGCAGGGGTGACTGTGGCCCCAGAGTGATGTGAATCCTGCAGGGGGTCCTGACAATCCTGGGACTGTGGAGTGATACAGGCTGGAAGGGTGCAGCGTGGGTGTGACATCTGAGCCCGGGACATTATGTTTCTATACACTTCTAGGTAAATATAGAATCTGCAAAACTTTCTAAGACCCAGGAATAGTGATCAGGACACAAGACTACACAACCCCCCAAAATGACTATATGCACCTAGTAACTGCTCTAATACACAACCCCCACGAAATAACGATCTACACCG